>DWJN01001618.1:0-17403 GCA_018248895.1 Carystus phorcus
CTTAGTTGTGGATGTTGCTACCAGGGCGACATAATCGCTTTAGCGACAAAGCCCTTTAATTATGATTAAAAAAAAAATCTATATAAAATGTTCATAATATCTACTGTAAATTTTCCAGTCTATGGATCCCTGGCCCCGAATCCAATTTCTTAGAGAACATGCGGTACTTTCGTGGCTTCGTGCAAATACAGGACATCATAGACAACGCGATCATAGACTTATCCGCCGATACTGCTAGAAGGCAAAAGAGAGCGCTCCCAGAAGAAAAGGATTTCAACTGGGCGGTGTACACCCAGCAGATGCCGTACCCCTGTTTCAGACAGGACTTGTAAGTTGACTTTTTAATTTCCCTCTTTATTGTGTTTACAAGAAATATTTTAATCATGGTATAGATTTTTTTATAGGCCTAATCAATGATGAGGAAGGTCCCGTACCCTGTTATGGGATATTGCTAGGCTGAAGTTTTTATTATCACTTCTGAAGTTTCTTTCTTCGTCTTTCTCAAGTTTCTAACAAAAATGATATTAAAGCGATTCGTTGGGATATCTAACGACAGTTTTTCTTTAGCTTCCAGACGTCATTGTACGAGACGCAGTCGCTGATGGTGGCTTTCTTCTTCTCCATGCTGTTCACTGTCGCGTCCGCTGTCCGGCTCGTCGTAGCCGACAAGGAGTCTGGGAATACCATGGTCAGTGCCACTTCCTAACTTCGATAATAGATGGTGATAGATTCATATGCCATAAACTTTGTATCACCTTTCTTTCTCTTTTTATAGTTTTAAAGTATTACCTGATTCAAACAAAACTTTTGTAACAAAAACAAGTTATATAGCATGTTATTAGTGTGTGCAACAATGTTTTTCTATACTCAATAAACTTGGGCGAACTCAGCATTTACGTCTTTTTCTTTTCGTATTTAAAAGTACAACAGTCGCTGCAGCAGCTAGCAAAATGTCCTAACAGCACTGCAGAACTAGGCCTCAATTTATGTTTGTGTGTGAACAGTTGATTTCGATAATGGGAGTGAAACTGCGTCTCCACACGCTGTCCTGGTTCCTGGTGACGTTAGTGGAGGTGACGGCGACGGTGGGTGCTATGACGGTCGTGCTGGTGGTGGGCGGGGTGCTCCCGCGGACGGACCCCTCGCTGCTCTTCACCATGTTGCTTCTGTACGGATTCTCCGTTGTGTGCTTCTGGTGAGCGCTCAAAATTTCCTCATGTTTAATCAGCCATAACGTTTTCATAACCCCTAAACTAAATCAAAATCAATAACACAAACAAAGATATGTATGCAGCGCGATATTGTCCATATAACCCAACACATTACATTTTAAGCATGTTGTCTGGAAGAATGAACATTGTTTTGTTTTCTTTCTTTTGCTACAAAATGAATTATAGAAACTTCTTCTAGTATAAACTTTTATTGAAATTCCTTTCTAATAGCAGCAAATTCTAATCTTACCAAAGTGCAAATAGTAAAATTGAATAGATACAAATAGTGGAAACATGTCTTCATCAACAGTAGGTATTTTGCTATATTATGAAATTGTTGGTGTTTTTTGTTAAGTTTGTTTAGGATACCTTGTATGAGAGCTTGTTGTTCAACCACCAGCTACATGATGTCGAAGCTGTTCAAGGCTGCTAGTTTCGCGGCGGTGTGCACGGCGCTCGGCCTGCTCTTCACCTACATGCCCTTCGTGCTCATCCTGTCCCTCGAGGGTCTGCTCAGCAGCCCCCTTAAGTTGTTTGTCGTGAGTATTTACTTTACACATAGTTAAGTCTACTCATTATCTAAAATGAGGAAAAAATATACATCGAATATAGTTAAAAATGCCTAACTATAATTGTTTTTTGGAGTAAAAAGTAATTTATTGGGTGTCATGCAACTTAACATAATAAATATTTGTTCAATTCAATTCAATTCAAATTCATTTATTGCTGGATTTACATAAAAGGTTCTTATAATTAAATTATATTAGTTTGGTAAATCCTGCTAAAAGGCGTGCAAAAATATAAAATGTCAATTTTAAAATTACGTTTTTTCAAATAATTTACAATAGATATTACATTTGTCACAGAATAATTATAGAATTTATACACAAAACATTGTTAATTAAATTATTAAAATATATCAGTCATACAAAATTACATTCATTTAAAAAGTCATTAATAGAATAATAGGTCTTACTTACTAACAGGTCGTGGAGTTGGTGTTTAAATCTATACAGAGATATATCGTCATTGCGCATTGTGGCAGGTAGTTTATTATATATTTTATGCGCCATCCCAATTATACTTTTACTCAGTAGTGCAGTGTTGGAAGACGGAGCACATATTTTATTACAATGTCGTTTACTATTATATAGATTATATAGGTTTTTATTAGATTTAACAAATATTGAAATCTCATATATGTACAATGAAGGAAAGGTTAAAATTTTTAATTTTTTGAAATGTGGCTGACAGTGATCTCTTGGTCCAATATTGCAAATGGCACGAATACATTTCTTTTGAGCTTTTAAAACACAATCTTTATTGCTTGCATTACCCCAAAAAATTATTCCATATTTTAATATTGAAGCTACGTAAGCATGATATGCGGTGACTACTGCGTTGATATTACCCATTTTTTTTCTTAAAATACGTAATGCATATGAAAATTGGCAAACTTTCTTGTATATGACATCTATTTGGATCTTCCAAGTCATATTTCTATCTATCCAAAGTCCAAGAAATTTCACGCTGTCTGTAGGGTTTACAACGTTACCTTTATAACGCAATGTAATATGCTGTTGTTTGCATCGTTGTTTGAAGTGCATTATATTAGTTTTAATGATATTTATTTTTAAATTATTATTAGTGAGCCAATTTGTTACTACATCTAATGTGTTATTTACCTCATGCTCATATGTAACAATATTTTCCCCAGAAAATACTATAGTACTGTCATCAGCAAATAAAATCATTTGATGTTTGGTTATTTTTGGGAGGTCATTAATATAAATCAGAAATAGTAATGGACCTAGTATACTCCCTTGAGGTACGCCCATTTTAGTGATTTTAGGAGCAGAGTAATATTTATTTTGAGTTTTAGATTTAATAGACACTTTTGCGATTTCGGTAACGTGAATTCTATTATTCAAGTACGATTCTAACAGGGATAAAACATTTCCCCTCACGCCGTACGATTGTAGTTTTCGCAGCAATAAGTTGTGTTCTACATGATCAAAAGCACGCGTCATATCAAGGAACAGTGCAGACACAGGTATTTTTTTATCCATGTGAGTCATGATACTATATATTAAGTCATAAACTGCCATGTTTATATTTTTATTCTTCCTGAATCCTTTTTGCTCTACTGCAAATATATAATTTTTTTCAAAATATGAGTATAAACTATTGTATATTACTTTCTCTATAATTTTAGAAAAAATTGGTATTAAGGCAATTGGCCTATAGCATTTCATATTCTTTCGATCATCTTTTTTAAATAACGGTTTGATTATTGTAATTTTTAATTCATCTGGAAAAAATCCTTGTTCAATGCATAAGTTAACAATATTGCTTATAACGGGAGCTATTACAAAAGAAACTTGTTTGATGACGTTTGTTGAAATATCGTCATACCCGGTGCTGTTTGTATTTTTTAATAATTTAATGATTTTAATGATGTCCTGTGGAATGGTAGGTGCCATGAAAATTGAATTTTGGTTATTATATGTCAAAAAGTTGTTATTAGGGTATTTTTCATTAATTGTATCGATTTCGTCAACAAAATAATTATTAAAGGCATCTGCAATATGTTTGGGATTTTTTAAGTGGATTCCATTTACAGTTAATTCGTCAATATTGTGTTTAGGAAAAGAAGGCTTACTATTATTTATTACTCTCCAAGTTGCTTTACTTTTATTTTTTGCGTTTTTTATATAATAGTCATTCTGGGCTCTTTGTGTAAGGTAAATTATTCTTTTTAATCGTTTTGAATATCCTACATATTGTTGTTTAGTACTTTCATTCGGTTTAAGTCTGTATTTCCATAAGTATTCTCTTTTACGTTTGCAGCACGTTTTAATACCTTTCGAAATCCATTTAATATCTTTTTCTATTTTTCTTTTAACCTTTATTACAGGGAAACATAAGTCGTAGAATAACTTAAAAGTACTATAAAAATATTCAAAGGATTCTTTTGCATTAGTGGTATTGTAACATTCTTGAAAAGTCAAACATTCCATGCATTCTTTAAACTTAGTCATATTTTCATAGCTGAAGTCACGCCTCTCGTAAAACCAATATTTTAATTTACATATTTTTTTAATAGGACAAGTAATGATCTGGGCTGTATGGTCAGATATGGCTAACTCTAGGATTTTCGTCTTACTTCCGTAAATGTTATGTATTATATTGTCAATGCATGTTCCACTGCAAATACGAGTAGCTTTATGAACTGAGAATTTGAAATTGTAACCGGTTATTAGTTGATCGAAACGTATCGCACATTTGTTTTTCTTCAATAAATCAATATTAAAATCACCACAAATTATGTATTGCCTATTTACATTTCTCGTTATTATATATAAAATTGAGTCAAGATTATTGAAGAAAACATCAAATGACGCCGAATCCGTTTTTGGTGATCGGTAAATGCAGAATACTGTTACATTGTGGTCGGATAACTCAATGGCACACAATTCGAAAATATTAGGTACGCAGTAACGATCGTGATCATGAATAGTTTTAAACTTGTAACATGATTTTACTAAAATACAACACCCACCACTTCTGTTATGTCGTGTGTATATGGCCGCAAGATTATAATTTGAAATGTTTAAATGATTTTTATCGTCCTCTATCATGTTATGTTCCGTTATACATATAACATCAATCTCTGTGTTTAATTCTTCTAGCTGATTTAAATGAACCATCAAAATATCAGATTTATTAATAAGACCATTAACGTTTTGATGTAATACTTTCAATTTATGGTGTACGAAAAAGTTGGTTATCAGTATCGTCACTGAAATCATTTTTATCATTTTTACTAATATGATCTGTTTGAGTAGAAGAGTTTACATATTCTTTGACCTTTTCCTTACAATTTAACAATGTGGTATTCATTGGTTTATACAGACTAAAAGCAACTTTATAATTAATGCGAAGTACTTCTCTCAATAATAATCTACACAAATTCAATCTAAATTGAGTTCCCTTTGGAATATACCTGTGATAGTTTAGGTCTAAGAAGGATGCATTATCATATTGAGTGCAAATGTGCTTTAATTTATAATTAAGTTTAGATTCATGTAAATTATTATTAAACGGCACTTCAGATATGACAATATTTGTATGTGAATTTAATTTTAACCAAGTTACAACACTAGCCTTGAACTCAAATGGGTTTGTGTCATTTATACCCCCTATAATTACAACTGTATCATTTGAAGTTAAATTACTTATTTCTTCTTTTTCCGATTTCAGTATTTCACTCATTTTAGCTCCAGGTTTATAAAAACATGTAACCTTATAATCTAAGCCGAGAAGTTTTTGTAGCCTACACTGGACTTCTTCTCCTTGTTCATCTGCGATTACTAGTACCTTTTTTCTTGTAATGACGTTATTATTTATTGTGTGTCTTTGTAGATTGCTTTCAATATTTGTTTCGATCATTAATGTTTTTGAAGTCTCAAAACACTGCTGTATCACTTGATTATCGAGTGGTTGGTTTTTACTATAATCAGATCCTATTGTATTATTACAATCTTGTTCTTCCAAAGCTGTACAATAATTTTGTTGTTTCTGTGTGTTTGTTTCAAAGGGTGATTTATTTTTCTCCCTTTGTTCACATGTTTCTTTAGTCAAACTAATTAATTTTATCATTTTGTGACATTCCTCCAATTCATTTTTTAATTTGTTATTCTCCATATTTAAATTGCATATTGCATCTTCCGCGCATATTAATTTTTTACTTAATTTGTCTATTTCACTCTTTAAACTTTTAACTATGTTGTTTATTTCTTCTAGCCCCAATATTTGAGTAGTATCAGCATCTTCTAATGGATCTATTACAGTAGATGATTTGTAATGTTTGCGTAAAGTTATGTTATCTGGTGAGGCCATTATATCCAAATGACGGTTCAGTTTTAATATTGCTCAAGTTTCGTGACAGACAATATCTTTATATTATACTCGTACTCTTCGGAATGAACTGCTTTCAATAAAATAGCGAAAATAGATCAAGAAAAAATACCACGTTCACAAGGATCGAACTTGGTGTCTGCCGATCGTCAAACCATACGCTTGACCAAAGAACCAAGATGATTATAAACAACAGTTTTGAAATTAGTAAACGTATATTTCTTAGTGTAGTCGTCAATTGATCTAATTTTTGGGTACCCTCATGATATTTAATATTTCTATTCTATTTGCCGCTCACATAGTTTTATTACACATCACGGATAGATAAAATATTGAAGTTTTCTATTTAATACACTGTCTATTTCACTGCACTACTGTTACTGTTCGATGGCTTGGGTATAAAACTTTATAATAACATAAATCTTAGAAAAATTTAAACACTTTTAACCATAATTTATAATTTTTAAACACTTTCTTGCGCGTAACAAACGTCTGTACGTCGAGACGTCCCCCCACCATCTAAATACACTACATAAAAACTGTGAACATATTATACATATAAACCTTCCACTTCAATCACTCTAACTATTAAAAAGACCGCTTCAAAATCCGTTGCGTAGTTTTAAAGATTTAAGCATACGTAGGGATATAGGGACAGAGAAAGCGACTTAGTTTTATACTGTGTAGTGATTACCTTGTTGCTTATTTCTTTTTTATACGTAACTCGATGATGGTTAGCTATTAAGACATCAAGGGATGTCAGGAATTATGAGAAAAGACTAAGATTGTTTCTGAAGTTTTTTATCAGGCTGAATAGTAGTCAAACATTAACTTATATATCAACATCTCCCTGTCCTTATCCCATTACTTGGGGTATGTATTCATCTTCCATTCATCTCTGTCCTTCGTCAGCTCCGCATTCACTCCTTTCATACACATGTCATTCCTCATGCAATCCATCCAACTTCTCTTCGGCCTTCCTCTACCCTTATATCCATCCACTTTCAAATCTAGTACTCTCCTCGTAATATAACTCTCATCCCTATGCATTACATGCCCGTACCACACCAATCTGCTTCCTCTCATCTGTTGAACACTAGTGTGACTTCCTCTGATATACATTTCGTATCTTCTCCATCCTTGTAACTCTGTACATCCATCTCTTTAACTTATATTATGTAGCCGTTTCTTCTCCTCAATGTAAAAGCACCTTTCCGAAACGGTGGTAGAATAAAAAAATGACATACATAAGTGTATTGAAATAATGCTTACATGAATAAATGAATTTGAATTTGAATTACACTACACTACCTTTCATAGACTGGGTCATTCACCATAACATTGACCTCGGACTGCAAGACACATAGATTGGTTAGCTCCTGTGTAGCATGGAGACAGGTTTGAAGACGTTCTTGCTCCAGTTTGAGATCACAAACTGACGGCCCCATATCCAATGAGAGTATATCGTCTGAATCTGAACTGGAAAAGATTTTGAGAAAAGTATGATAATGAGACAACAATGATCTATTATAGATTATGATTTACAAAATATGGAGGGAGAAGACTATCTGGTGAACCATCTTGAATTTTTATGGAGTGCATCCATTGTATGCCTCCAACCCATTAATGGCTGACTACAGGACACGAGTCCCTTATTAATTAGGAGACCTAAAGCATGCTATACTTCTATACTTTTAAGCTAAAATTTTCTGTTTGCATCGATTTTGATGTAGCTGTAATTACTTTATAAAAACACTCATTATGTTTTACGGAATAATTTGGAGATTATATCGACAATTACACAAGGATTAAACACTTACTCGTCATCGTCGTTAAAATAACGTGTATTTGTTTTCTGAGAGCGAGCTTCTTCGATTCGTTCTTCAAAGTACTTTATATCTCTTAAAATTTCTTCTTTGAAAGCGAGTAAAGCTTTCTTCTTATCAGTTTTATGGTAAGCCATGATTGTTGTTACTTGTAGCCACCTAATTATTTTAATAATTTACACTAACGTTCGATGAAAACGCATCGACTTGTTTTTAAAATTGATGAAGATTATTTGAAATTCAGTTTGAGTTCAATTCAAAATATTCAAAACGTTGCACAGATTGCACAGGTTGATGTATAAAAACCACAGAATACCCATCAGTACATAGGAAATTCGTAATATAAATGTACTCTATGGAATACCTAAGAGTTTTTTTTTCTTAATATGGCATTGGCTGATAACACTACGTTTACAGAGTACTATACTACATTTGGTGTAATGCCACATGATATGTAATCAGAGTGAATTTTGTAAAATGAAAGATTAATTTATTTCATTAATGAAATTTCTCTATTATCAAATTTCAGGTTAAAGCAGGAATCCTAGGATTCGAAGATTAAATTTAAATATAAGATAAGAATTACTGAAACAGCGGATAGACTCTGAATGGACTGTGATTAAGCACACTTTTTTATCCTTTTACATCAAACATTAAGATTAATAATCACAGTCATGTCATTTACTTTTGTTTTTATACCAAAATTTTACATCCTAAGAATATTCAGTTAAATTTTGAGTACTTACCCAGTATTTTATGAGTTCGAAGAGTACTTTTGTAATTTTTAATCACATTTGCAAAAGACGTTATTGACTTAACCTACATTTTGTATGTATCAAAAATATTTTAATATCAGTTATGTAGGTACTCTTCTATTATATTCAAATGTTATTTACATTGAACGCAGACTAATGTTATCTGTGTTCACTCAAATGTCACATTATATACAGTAGGTTGCGTATTCGTGATATTTTAATTCAAGTAATGTTTCTGTTTCTATTTTATTCTGCAATATCTCATTCTATAAGCAATAATGAAGAGCTTTAATGGAATTGTCTTACTAAGTAATACGTATATTACTAGTTGATAAAGTGTAGCAAATTTAATAAGATTCTTATAAGAAAAAATAAATAATTCTCAAAGCAATCTAGTAATTAAATAATTGTAAATATGACTGCAGTTCATAGTTCAACGCAATGAAACAGAATAGTAAAGTAGTATTGTTTGAATTAGGAATTCGAAGCGTTAGCTAATGAAAAGTGAGTGAAAATTTCCACGGTAAAATGGGTCAGAGCGGCAGCGCCATGCCGGGTGAGTCTAAATACACTAATGTAATCTAATTGATACTAAATATTAACCTAATAACAGCCGGATCATGCTAATTTGTCCATTAATCACTTCCTAATTAGTAACATTTTTAACTAAACCTGGCTGCATATTTGTATGTCTATGGTCAGTTATTATTATTTTTTATTTTTTTACAGTATTTCAAATTTACAATATAATTCTATTCAGCCATGCATCATACCACTAACAAACTGATTTAATGTTTATAAATATTGATTGTATTGTACACAATTGACTTTAGATAATGCTGTTTAATATTGTGTGTATGCTCAGTAAATAATATTTAACAATAGCAACAGTATTAATATGGTTAAAGTACAAGTAGACTTTGATAGGTTATAGATATTAGGCAGTAAATCAAATTTAATTTGGAAGTATCTGTTCGTCGTCATCTCACTAAATAAATAGTTTTGCAATCAGTTCTTTAGTTTGACTAGCATTAAAACCCAAACCCTCAGGGGTTTTTCACAGAATCTATTTTAAATAATTTCATTAGCATTTTATGATTTGTAATCTATCTATATAGTTATCTATGTATATATTTCCTAATTAGTAGACCTGGAGAACTTGTATCACCTTTTGTATGTTTTGACTGGGAGAATATTGGTCTAGCGTTATGTTTTATAGTTTATAGCCTGCCTCAGAAAATGTGCTAACCCACACAAAAATAATTATCCAGTTCAAACCAGTACTTTCTGAGATTAGAACATTTAAACAAACTCTTTAGCTTTATAATATTAAGATAGATATATTCCTTACTAAGCCCTATTAGACAGGCTAACTTCTGTCACACATGGCATCCTGGTATGCCGGTATATCTATTACAAGGCAGGCTGGGATATGACACCCTGATTTACCGGCATAGGATTGTAAATTCTGTATTCTAGGCTAATATTAAATCAATTAAACTATGGGTAGCAGTTTCTCAAAAAAGGTCCTATGACAGGCCATGCCTATATAAATAGACGCTTCCAGCTGAGCAGGCACCTTGCTTCAGGCTCTTGGGGATCTCAGAGTGCAAAGCTCTGCTGGATTGCATAGCAATGATGCATTTTTACTAGTATGTTCTTCTGATATTACTTTTGTGAAGTTTGAATTTGTAATTGCCTTTGCCTTGAACCCATTAATGGCCCACTACTGAGCATGGGATTCTCCTTAACACCGAGGAGGTCTAGAGCATACACCACGCTGCTCCAACGCGGATTGGAGGAGTTAGTGGCCAACTCAAGTGTCGGAAGTTTTCAAACCGCCCGAAGGCCTCCGACATGGCTTAACGACTGCTATGTTCATAGCAACTGGGACCGACGGCTTAACGTGCCTTCCGAAGCACGCTCAAGAAGTGCCACTAGCGGTCACCCATCCATGTACCGATCGCCCGCAGTTGCTTGACTCTGTCGATCGCGTAGAATCGACGCAAGCCGCCGGGCTATGAGCGCTTCATTTTTGTAATTAAATAAGCCGAATTGCATTAAACAAAAGGTGCTGATTGCTGTTTTTTTAAAACGTAAATTCTTTTATCTCCTAAAACAAGGTTATAGATATGATTTTAAACTATTTTCATAGCGGACACTCAACATTTTAATTATAGCTGGTACTCATGATCTCTGTATTCTTTTTATTGTTTTACCGAGACTCTCGCCGTGACCACGATCCATGTAACTGGTTCGAAATATCGGTAAAACAATAAAAAGAATACAGAGATCATGAGTACCCGCTATAATTAAAAGGTTATAGTTCACAAATTCCAATATCCATCCATTAACCTGTAATATTTGTTAATAATCACTCTTTTTTTTTTTTATTGTTAACTAGTCAATGCTTGACTACAATCCCGCCTGATGGTAAGTTGTAAAGTAGTCTTGGATGGTAAAGCATTAATTTAGTAGAAGCCTATTCACTGTTGACTTGAAGACACCTACGTTATAATCGAACGGGAAGTTACATTATTTTACTCATTAACAGATCAGCAATGTCATTGGCACTATACATAGTATACAAAACTTACAACAATTCATATACATATGATAAGTAGTATTTATAGCCGCTGATAAAATTTAACTTCCTCTACATATGTATCTATAGGGTTGCCAGATCCAGGCTGATCATTTTATGGACATTTCTGGAGTTCATTTTCTGGAGTTTTGATCTCCGGTCCGAGACTAAACTAAGTAGAAATTACCTACAATTATTAGTTGATGAAAAAAAAATACTCTTTTTGGAAAAATATTTTAATTACTTTCTTATACTGTTAAATATGAAAAATTAAAAGTAACTTTTTAAGGCTTAAATATTAAACTTTAAACATCAATATCAGGTATTTTGTAAATCAAACAAAGATATGGAACAAATATTGAGTACTTTATAACGATTAACGAAACTTTGGTAGATAACCAACATCATTATTATGTTTGGTTTGACTTTAACAGCCTTACGGCCGGTTTCTGAAAGGCGGATCAACGAAAAAATTAAGAAATTCACTGTCAAATCTATTGTCAAACGTCTATTGGGTTGCAGAAAGCATGATTATTCAGAAATTATTCGCTAATCAACGTTTCAATACCTCGAATTGACTTCATAGAACTTTCACGTTATTATGCGTGTTAGATGAACGAAATTTTGACAAGCCTTTCAGAAACTGGCGGTAAGTATTGCTGATGCATGACGATGATCACTTACCATCAAGTGGATTATCTGCTCATTTTTAACAGCTACTTACATAAAAAATGTCAAGCTGATTTCTCTGCGCACCGTACCCACGTACTGACAAACAGCACGCACACGGGCGCACTGTTAATTTCCTTTGTGACAAAGCGGCGCGGGATGGATGCGTGGAAATCGCGATGCGTCACGCCGAGCGGGTGCGTCCTGCACTCCTGCAGCTACGCGGCTAGTTCTGATACACTCGCTCGTGTTAATACATTCGCTTGATCTTTTAATGGAATTCGATTTTTGAATTTTTAATCGCAATTCGAATTACTAATTAAAAACAACTGAATAGCACTACATACATCTCCAAAGGTCACACACAACATATCGGAGAAGAACTAAAACTATTATTATTATTATTTAATACAATAGATTGCATAACAACGCTTTTTAGAATTTGTCTTCTGTATTTGTCGCAGTTAATTTGAGAAAGTTTTAAATACATAACAGAGGCAATATTTAGTATTTGTTATATTTAAGTCGGCTCACAAATAAAAAGATACGTTAATTTAAAAGCCCGCCCTAAGATTTGTCAATAAGTACTAGTACCTAAAAACTGAACTTTTCTTCACTTAATATGCTTTCAAGGTTTTTGAACATCTCATATCTATGTAATAATATAAATGGCAAGGTTTGAAATTATGTTTATTACTCAATCACGCCTTAACGGCTGAACGGATTTCAATGAAATTTGTCACAGGAACGGATTATAGTTTGTATGTATACATACATACTACTTTTTGTCTTAGAAAAAGGTATACGGATAGGCATTTCATAACACGCGTATCAAACTCGGAATACAGGTTCATTAATAGTACTTAAACATGATTTCCATTTTATTCTGCTTCTGCAGCCAAGATGTCTCACGAGTGAAATCCTTCTGAAATTTCGTTTAATGAAAGCTTTTTACCAGGGATAAAGCCATGTGGAAAACCTAGATGTTTTATACTTAGGGGTGTTCATCTTGATTGTAATTTAAATATAGTTTTATTACTATAGTTTAGATGTTCTCCAATTTTTTTCTATACAAATAAATAAAATAAGAGTATCTGTAATATTAAAATAACCGCTTTTTACTTTCTCTCTGTTTGTTCCGGCTAATCTCTAGAACGACTGGACCGGTTTTGAAGAAACATACACCGGTAGATAGCTGATGTAATAAGGAGTAAGTTATACTAATTTTATTCTATAATTATATATTTTTATTAAATGTTTGCTTGTTTGTTAAATTCCAAGCGGACAAAGTGGCACAGCTAATTTTTTTATATAATTTATGTAAATGGGTTAAAATATAACCAATATAACATGTAAAATGATTTAGCATACCACTTTCCATATGTATTGAACAAAGTTAAATGTGTAAATATTAACTCAGAAAGTAAAAAAAATAGTTTTAGTGTAACGTGACGTTCAGCTATAATTTTGAGGATAATTATAGAGGAATAAAGTCTGCCAGTTCGTCTGCCAGGGACCTATAAGAAACACCCAACAGGTCGCGTTCCTAAAATACACGGAATTAATAGCGACACAAACTATTTCCGGTAAAGCGAGACCAATCATAATTACTCCTTCGGGTTAGCTTTACGCACCCCCTTTGATGTTTTTATTCAAAATCCCGGTTACGGCTGGCTTGAAACAAATAGAACGAATGATTATATGTTTGCATCTTGGCGTTAAAACGATTCGCGACGGTGATAGCTCGACGATTTCGTCTCCTGACCATGTGTGGTCCTACCGTTTTTGTTCGTTTGTTGACTGTTCGTGTTATCGATGTGGTCAGCGATGTGACGTATCGTTAATAGATCGGAACGGAACTGGTTACTGGAGTGATGTGACAAGAGAATCAAGAGATGGATTGATAATGAATATCATTTTGATCTTTCACAATTTAATGTCTTGTTTAAAATCTTTCACTTGGTTTTAAATGATATAATGTAAATATATAAAATTTATTGTACTAATTATCGCTGTATACCTATACTTGATTTGATAGGTCAATAAATCAAATTTTATTTCGACTGGAGTTTTAGGCGAACCTTACGCACAATTACCTATAGGTATATTATTTTCTAAGATAAAAGCATTATTTGAAATTTAATATCACTCGCTTAAACATTAAGTGAGCCAGACTGTATGTAATGCAGTGGACTTTATATAGTTTTAACTGTAATTTTTTACTACTCAGAACTGCCTTGATTACATGTCACAACTCTTTTCAAATCCATTAGGTTTGAAATATTAAAAATGTAGTACAAAACGAATGTAATTTTTAATTATAAACAAAATTTCGTAGCAGTTGTTGAATGACGCTCATTAAAGCTATTACTAAGCGCCAACTTTCTATGAGGTATTATAACAATCTCATATGATTTCCCTCCGGTGGTCGAATATTTCGGATGCAGCGGTACGTACAGTCGCGCAGATGCGACATCCGTCGGGCTCACGTGAAAATCGATTTTCCACGGTATGCCAGCTGGCGCGAGCGACAACTATGAACCGCATCCTATTTACACTCAATTACGATCACGATGAACCTTACATAGCTGAGATAAGGGCGTTATTTGGACTACAATAATTTTAGGGGTGTCAAATTTTATTGGTTGTAAAGTATGTACTATGAACGTCAAAAGTTCCTTTGTTGATATTTTTAATGTTTCGCACATTGTTGTCGGACCTACCGCGTTTGATCCGATTCTACTCGTAATTTATGATTATTAGAATAGCGTGCCAATTGCACATAATTAATTTTTACGTTCACTTTTTCCTTTCAATTTGTGACATAACATTAATTTTATTCTAATTACCGATAAAATAGAAATTATTAATAATTAATATATAAATAACGAACATATCATAACAGAACAAGCATAATAATATTTCCTAGATTTAAGAATATCCTAGATTTTAGAATTTGGGAAATGCATATACGAAATAAAACGGATAGTTATAAATTGTAATATATTTCAAGCTATATTGATAGCGCTTAGCTAATCTAAGCCGATTCACAATCTTGCGAACGCTAGCAGATTTAATATCTTTATCAAAAATTTAATGCCCGCAACGAGACATAATCCCCACAATTTATAGACTCCACCTCCTGCTTACCTGATTTCTCTCAGCTAAGTGCGACACCTATAACGTTAATGAAACAAAACGCGTTTTGTGCTTCAGAACTCAAGAAAAGCTTTATAAGACTTTGCAATGAATCATACATTATTTCAAATGAACCCAAAATTTTTGCTGAACTGTTGGATAAAGTCAGCGGTCTTATTGAAAAACTATTTCAACACGAAATATTTATTAATTACAGATGAATATCTCTTACGAGTGAAATTATCTCGGGGAGATTCTGAGCAATCCTCCAATAGACATATTATTATGTATAAGTAACTTGAACGCGTAATGGTGGAAATCAATTAATTAATTAATGAATTATAAGATACATTTATACACAATTATTGGCAAATTGCTAGAAGTCTGTGTATTTTCCAAAGACGGCTATAAATTAGGTTTATTTATTGGCTTGTAAGTTACAGAACGTAATTAAATGAAATAGATGAAATGTTTTTTTCAAACAAAATACATAAACAAAGACATTCAATCTGTCGAATTTTACCAAGCAGTGGGTAGCACAGGTGTTATAAATGTACCATTCACAAGACTTAATCATAGCATCGTACATAATAACACTTATAACAGATTTTAATCAACTTTATTAGAACTGCACCACGATGATTAATATCAAACTACGCTGATCTGAGATCTTAGGAATTTTAATTAAATTTCAATATTCTTCAAATTAAAAAAGAAAGGAGTAGCGGCGGGTAGCAGGACAGACAACTCGACTGACGAGTTCACAAAGCGTCGAGTTGGAAAGTGCAGAAAGACTGATTACTACCGTCCATACATCTCAGAAACGTCAAGATTTGATTGGTGATTCCCATGTGTAATACTAGTAGCTCTTAACAAACTAAAGTAGCTTCTTTTATACGTCCAATGTTATAATGAGTGCCGAGCTCACTCGATCCATCAATGTTCGGACAAGGCCGAACAAAACAATGCACTGACAAAAACTGTTCAAAGAAATCGATTCCCAAAATAAAGTTTCTGACAATTTAGATGCCGTTTTATTTACAGTAGTAGGCAAGCGCAACTATCGATTGAACACAGTAAAATTAGTGCGTTATAATTAGGCATATGACATGAATTCACCGCCTATCATAATGGAACAAACGAAGCATAGAATTGTGATATGGTGGCGTGTCATATGCGTGTCGGTTAAGCTGTATAGTGAGATGTGACCGTTCAATCCCGCCGTACCGCAACCGCTAAATACCTGCATCTAATCACCATTTCTACACTAATTTTTAACACTTAATTTTACACGTATCTTGGCATTACGCATTCGATTCTGCACGCGACCCCTTTGTATACCAGTTTATAAAGGATGTTAGTATACGTAAAGAAAGTAACGTTTAATCATAGAACACAAAGTCAATTATTATAAACAAGACTGGTTTCAAACCTTTAATTAATTGTGATGTTAATAAAATATAAATAGGTCGTTGATAAATAGTCGAAATCAAAAACTTAGTTGGTGTAACCGTAGATTCTTCAATTTCAATCGAAAAGGTTCAATGACATTTTAATCTAAAATTGATTGATTTTCTCGAGTAGTCTTTAGTGATAAGTAAATTTATAAGGCCGAGTATCTTTACATAAAGTATCGACGGAAACGTATTATTACTAGATATCGTGTTAAAGTAAATAGCTACTCTAACTACCGTTATGGTCATAATCCGATGACTTGCGGTAATCATTAGCGATTTACTGGGTTAATCCGCGTTTGGTGCGGACAGTAGATGGACGAAAAACAAAGAGTAATAGTAATTAACGGTTTTTGGTTTCTATTTAACATGTCATTAAGTCATTTCAAAACACTTCAAGCGGCATATAAATGAAACTTAGAACATTAGTTTTACTCGTAGAATACAGATTCAAATCCCACACAGGTAGACTACGGAATAAGCCATAAGCCGGCACTCCTGTTTGATGGTAGAACTATTATTAGCATATCGGTTATATTGATATTAATCTTCTCTCTATTTATCCCTGGCATTTTTCAGTGTACCTTTCTGGCTAGTAACACAGTTTTGCTTGAGTCAGCCACTCAATCGTTATGTTCTGGCCGTGGGATTGAAAGCCAGTACTTTTTTCATCTTTACTTTCTTCACCAACACATCAGAAATGCCATTGATGATATTGATATCCATGGATGACGGGTGATCACTTAACACAATTACTTGTCCACTCCTTTGTAAACTATTTCCATAAAGAAACTTAAGTTGACAAATTGAAATTATTTATTCATGTAGGTATTATCTCAATACATT
>DWJN01001619.1:0-17403 GCA_018248895.1 Carystus phorcus
GACGTCTTATAATTCGATGGAGCCGGCTGCACGCACCAAAAAACATGACTCATGCGGCGTTACCTCGCTCTGAGGCGCTCTATTTAAGGCTTGAAGTGCATGTACATTGTAAAAAAATGACATAATTGTATTTATGCGTACAAATAAATGTAACATGATCAATTCCATTGTGATTACCATTTACCTCCTTCTCTATAGCCATACAAAATATCAATCAAACAAACAAAATTAAATTTTTCTTTTGACAAATGCAACCATTCCATCAGTATTTTCTTATGACGTCGTCACGTTCAACTATCGTCAGTAAACCGACTTTACAGACAACCGATTTTTTTTATATATAGATTTGTCATTACATAAGCGTTGAATGTTGACACAGATTGGGTGGCCATCTGTGAAATAAGACAAATATGAGACATCCTTAATGCGAAATTAAAATCAATATAATTCCAAAACTCAGATTGATCTTTTAAAATCTATACTCATAATATAAAGCTGAAGAGTTTCACAGTTTGATCGCACTAATCTCAAGAACTACTGGTTCTATTTGAAAAAAAACCTGTTTGTGTTGCATAGTACAGTTACTGAGGAAGGCTAGAGGCTATAACATAACGCTGCGACCAATATGAGCTGAGCATTGATGAGAAATGTTACAATAACGGGACAAATATTTCAGGGTGATACGAAGTTCGCTGAGTCTACTAGTTCAATATATTATAGTTAAACGGATATGGAATGCATACGGAAAATTGGATATTTTTAGAACTAAATTCATTTAAATAACTAAACAAGTCTGAGTAACGCTGACGTAGAACAGGGTTTTAGGTTTACAAATATAGGTTATGTTATGACCTGTTTGACCTAGATTCTTTTATGACAATGCGGTTTATAAATTACGTATATTTATACGTATAAACGCCCATTTAAATGTAGATTTTCGTCACATTTCTTCTTCTTTCTAATTTTGTTTTTTCTCCTTTATAATTTGGCTTTCTTTGTTTTCTACTCGCCTAATATTATATACAATAGAACCAAATATGTAAAAGGAGTGGAAGCCTGGTGTCCTGAAATATAGGCCAAAAGCTTAGCTTAGGCATCAGTCTCCTACAATATGACAGTTATGTACTTAACTATATTGTGGTCAGAAATAAATTATTATATTATTATTTACTTATTGTTCCAAGTTTAAATGGCTTCACCATTACTTACTTCCCTGTCTATTGCTCTGAACTCTCACGCTCTCACTTCAAATCCAAATTCTCAACTCAATTCGTAATCATTCAACCATAATCGATATAATTTCACCAAAACCTTTATCAGATAATTCTGAACAAATTGCTAAAGACATCGATGCTCTATCTTCTACCATTTCAGAGTATTTAAAGGACTTACAGACAAACACACATATATATGCACATGTGTGTGTGTCAGCGAATTCTGTCGGAGACTTGTTGTCGTATACTTTATTATATATATATATTTTTTTGCAAAGCTGTATGTTTATGCACGCTAATCTCAGAAACGGCCTATCCGAATTGAATGCAGTTTTCAGGATTATACAGTTGCTTCACTTACCATATAGTGCTTTTTTCATTTAAATCGGTTGTATATGTTGCAGAGCAATGTCAAGTAGTATTAAATAATATAACCTTACTAGCTGACCCCAGCAGACGTTGTTTTGCCACATAAATTGTTATTTTAAAACAATTTTATGAGAACCATAAAAATGGTTATAGTGGGTTAACCTTAAAAGCTAGATGTTGTCGCGGACTTTTATTTACACCTTTTAGAGAGGAACAATATTGTAATACATGATTTTTGAGTAACTTTCACCGTTTACTCAGCGCACGCAACAAAAACTCAAAATTTTGCCGTTTTCGCAATATTTTTTATTGCTGCTCCTCTCCTATTCATCTTAGCGTGATGTTCTATAGCCTATAGTCTTCCTCTATAAATGGACTATCTTACAGTAAAAGAATTTTTCAAATCGGTCTAATAATTCCTGAGATTAGCCCGTTCAAACAAACAAACAAACAAACTCTTCAGCTTTATATATTAGTATAGATAGTATATTGCAGCATAAACAGAAACACGCTAATGGATTGAAAGTTCTTCGTTCATATTTCCTAGTCACTTTCAATCTTTAAACTGGGGCACCTTTGTCTAATATCTGGAGTTGGGACGTTGACGACCTCGTAGCCTAGTTACGAGTGACTTTTGAAGTTACACGGTTCGATTCCCGGCGGGGGTAAACGTTTATGTGATAGATAATTTGCCTGTGTTGTTACTAATTTATTTATTCATGTTTATCATCGCATATCAATTCTACAGAGTTTTATGCTCTATGCGTTTATACATTGACCACGGAAGGGATGTACTCTTTGGCAATCCTGCGAAATACGACAAGTTCATATAGATCAAATTCAGTGATGTTATACATATATATTATAGCCTTCCTCGATAAATGGACTATCTTACACTAAAATAATTTTTCAAATCGATTCAGTAGTTCCTGAGATTAGCCCGTTTAAACAATCGATAAACAAAACAAATAAACAAACTCTTCAGCTTTATATTATTAGTATAGATATAATAGATAAATTGGTAATTTCATATATAGTCGCTTAAGAAGACCTCTAAATTATGTTCGAACATAGCCCTATTTTCACATTTATTCCGTTCGAGAGAGATGTTTGGGGTAATTATTACGGTCGCGATTCGAACTGAGATCTATCACGTGCCCAGTTCCATAAAAAACTTTTAACAAAAAAGGAAAACCGCCTTCAAAGGGATAAAATAATTTGATGAGGGAAACTGCTTAGGAAGTAGGTGCCTCTGTAGGTGTCTCAATTAAAGTAACTGGCACCGACACTGTACTGTAAATACTGGCTACCTTAAGCCGTACAAATGTGTTTTATTTATTAACAAAATATTTTTGTTACATTTTACTTTTTGATTCTCAAATCCATCTCTCAAATGAATTTCTCGTGATCCTACGCCATTTTGCCGACAAAACTTACACAGCGATAATAAACATATTTATGTCTAGTACATTCCATACATTTTCATAACGCCAAAAGTTGTTGGTATAGAATATCATTAGGCATTAAGTCCGTCTATTGTACAAAAGTTGCAATAACGAGTAAATAAACGAAAAAATTATATATTTTTTTCATTTAAATGTAATTCCTTGAATCGCTACTTTTCTTTAACGTTTAAACGAAATCAGAGAGATTGATTATGTCTAGACTTCCCCTGGGGAAATCTATTGGACATACCGGTTGTTTTGTACAAACATAGACAATTTCAAAGTCAAAGCTAAATTGTATATTTCACTTATATCGTAGTACATATTACTGACTTATCGAAAGTTAAATTTTAACTAATTTAAATAACATTACGTACAACTATTCTTTATATTTATAAAACAGTAACTAATCCTAGAATATCTAATGTCTCGATAGACAATATTTATCTTATCGTTGGCTTTTATTTTCTGATAGGACGTATCTTGATTTGTTACTGAAATTTATCTCGGAAATCTCAAAAGCGAATCTAATATTTTATATTAATCGGTTCACGAATTGAAAGAATATAGAATTATTTGAATATTTACCTTAGAATGAATACTACTTGTGTACAATGGTTTTTTGAAGTGAAGCGAGATTGGTTACTTGTCAAAAAATGAGATTTGTACGGAAGGAAAATCCTCCTTATTGTGAATGAGAATAACTACTACATGTACATTTCGACTGTTTTCTTATAACATATCATCGTCCCACTGGAATATGATCCTATCTGCAATTATGTAAAATCTCGCGACGTCAGTATCGATTCAAATACAAGACAACCTCCTTATCTATTTATCGGTTACTGATAAATAGATCTTAATTGGTTAAACTTCTGAGGTTAGACGGAATAAACAACCTCACTAACAGTTTTTCTCAAATTATCTTCCTTCCATACATCGAGAAGTAACAGTTTTATAATACGAATAATATGCCCAACTACTATGTTAAATTATAGTCTACCCTCTTTGATTAATTCCAAAGCGATTCCAACAAAGGATAATGTCGAGTCGTTCCTGCTTTACATTGCGCAGACTTTTACGGAATTTCCCAAGATAGAGTGGGGTTACTGCCTTTTATATTATGTTTTATAGCTAGCTGTATGATATATAGCTATAAAATCCTATGAATCCTCTGTAATCCTACAGTAACGAACATTCTATACCCATTTAGCACCTTTTTATAAGATACCAATTGTCTAACGGTTTGCTTTGTTCGCTCGACACCATGTCTGACATTTCCACATCTGAGCGGTCTGCATTATCGATTGTATTTGGGAATAGATACACCAGTGTAAACTGAGCTCCCGAGCCACATAAACCCACCCCTTTCCGCCGCTGATTTCTATATCAAAGAAAGGGGAGGGAGCTCGCGAAAAGTTTGTCAGCGTAATAGCCTATACGCACATTACGCGCACAACGAAACCACTTCGCGCAGACGCAAAGCCCCTACCCCACCCAATTCACTTGTCGTCCGAGCCGGCAAAATTCTCCCACACCACCGCGGTATCGTACAAAACGCAACAACTAGTTCGTTGTACTGTTATAAATTAAAAATATTAATAATGCCATTTAAAATTAGTCGTGTTTGTGTGCTTAAGCTTTAATTGTTGCTTAGTGGATTAAGGATTAAATTTAGTGTTGCTTCGATCGGACTGTGCGAGGACGAAGCGGAAGGAAAATGGCGGAACGCGAGCCGCGCTTCGGCGGACTCAATATGTTCCAAATTCGAATTTGAAAGAGCGCGTTTTTAACTGAGTTCTCGTTGTTTCCGCGTTAATTTTTCATTCGGTTAACGTCGGGTGCAAGGACATTTAAAATCGATATCGTTCGGTTATGCCGGAGCTGTAGGTCGGTCGGGAAGCTGCTCAGCTTTGTCGACTGCTGTTCATGTCCGACAAAGAGTAGACTCGCGTCGTTCGAAGCCGACATGACGACCGAAACGGCGACGCCGAATCAGGTAAGACAGAATTTGTCTTAAATAAATTTCTATTGTGTTTCAATACGTTGCTATTTTACTGTGTATTTATTTGATTACTTGGGCATAGGTTCAATTTGAATACGTCTTTTTACTATTTATTCTAAAACGCTTTTTTATGTATTTTATATTTAGTATAATACAACATTAAGTCGTTATTTTATTGGTTATTTATTTAATTTATATACTTAGGCTTATTTTTATACTAAATTTGAATACGTCTTTTTACCTTTTTATGCATTTGATAATATTTAATATTACGAAATCGTTTTCGTAGCAAAACTGGTGGTATATATAAGTATACGTTATCGATTTTACATGAGATCGACTTAAAAGTATTTTTGTATGGCCATTACATAAGTTTAAGTAATTGTAGTGTTTTATAAGGTTCACCTCCTGAATACCGCAACGGCTACGTCGTGTCAAGGACATTCACGTCCAAGTTTAGATTTGTTATATAATATCTTGAATAGAGCTTTTGAATATTTGAATAGTTTTGCTTTATGTGCCGCTTAACTTTGTTCACATTGATACAATAGAGACGCTAATGAATAGAAGGTGAATAGTTTGTGAAAGTAAATTACAAAAAAAATATTATTTTATACTAAAATGATTAGCATCTACTAATCAATTTTCATTGATAATAGTGATAAAATGACATAATTTCAAGTTAAAGTTAATTTTTACAAACAATTTCAAAGCTAAACGAAACTAAGTACCTTTGTCGGCTAGTTAAACGAAAGAAACTCCTACCTTGAGTAAACTTGGAAAAAGAAGCGGCAAGAAACTTCCAAGGAGGTTTTTCTTGTTACAAATGGCATATTATAACAATATATAACATATTGAAACAATTTATATGAAAATAAGCTTCCAGTTTATTCATTATCATGTTCATCACCTTTCGTGTTAGATATTTTAAGATACTAAAGTTATTGTGGTGATCAGATTAATTAATAACTTCACATTGGTGGGATAAGTTTGTAATATAATGATATTGTTATGATATAATCAAATGTCTATTACATCACTTCAAAATACCATAAATAACTGCTTGATGGTATGACTCCGCGTAAGGATTATATTGTCAATATTTTTATTAAGTTATTAATATTATTATTAATCTTTCCGTTAAGCACGCTTGGTTAATTAACACTCTTTTGAGTTAGTCGTTAGTCAAAGTTAGTCAAATGATTCTTCCTTTTCTATGCCCTCAAATGACGCTAGGGGCTATTCTATTTACTTACCTTATCTTTTGGCCAAAATCGGTTATTTCTTTTTTGTTATTAGTTTTCATGGTGGTGATCACATACCAGAAACTCATCTTCGCAAAAAAACATAAACGCTTGAAACGTTTATACACTCATACCCCCGAAGATACCTTGTGCGATATGTATTTGCTTGTGCTAGGACAGAACCCAGAACCTCTTTATAGTCTATTATGTCCAATACGTTTTACTCTGAAGAAACCGTAAGTTATAGTCAATCGGTTTCAAGAACTTGATTCAAAATATTTATCGATTTCGACAGGTCAACTTAATTTGGTCGTTACTAAGATTGCCATTAACCACGAAAGCTTCGAATGCCGGATTTTAGCAACACGCGAACTGTTACATGAAATCGATGAATAGGAAATACAATTAACGAGAAAGTTGAACGTTTTGTAATAACTGCGCTATTTTTACTACGCAATTTTCTATTGTATAAATCTTATAAATTGCCTCGACAATCTGACGATAAACTATAGGTTTGATATTGTAAGCAATTATTGGTATTAAAATTAATTAATATAACCTTAATTAACCTAGAATTCTCTAATGACGGGTTATTATATTCTAAAAACATATTGCTTACAGTTAGTAAAAATTTATAGAAATTTCTTTAATGACGTTAATGATATTGCAGGGTTACCAAAAGGGATTCAGGTTCTAAATCAATCATTCTTAAGCGTTTAAAGGTACGGAATTCCTTAAATCCTTTAATTTTCTTAACCCTTAGTAACTTAACACAAGAAAGACATAGCACTAAAAAGTATACTTTATATCTATATGACTTTAAAGTTTAAAAAACATTTTCAACTGCAACTCATTAACCATGTGTCAAATCGAAATAATTTTGGTACCAAAACCTGATTTAAAAGAATTCGTAAAAAAGTTGCTAAAGCCATATTATATACATATACATATATGTAGGAATGTGGCGCAAATTGAAATACAAAACAAACATTAGAATCTTTTATTTTCAACTCTTAAACTTCGGAAAACAATCTTAGTCTTTTATTTCTTCTTATTCATGACATCTCTTCAAAACTAACATCGAATTACAATTTAAAAAGAATCATAAAATAAATAAAACCTATAACAAAATAACAGGCCATAATTATTCCGACATATATTTTAAATAAAGTTTTTGTTTTTTGTTCTAACTAATTAATTTAGAGTATAATAGTGCCTACAAGATACGTAAATTGAGAAATATAAGAACAATTTTAATTTAAGTTATATAAACTAAAATAGAATATAATACTCCATTTAATATACATATATTATAATTTATAGTCTGTAACCATAATAGGGGATTCCACTAACTGGAATTTATAAATGCTCTGAAATTTGTCACGAACGAGAACATTGAACTATTACGTTCACTTGAAGTTAGTTACAGATCCGAACGGGCATGCGCATTCGTTTCATCTCAGCACTTAGAATTTGCGCTCGGTTGGTAGGTAGGTAGAGTGGAGGACCGGCCTCATGTAATCTTGCTTGAACAAACGACATTATACGTGGGCAAAATGAGTGTCGAAAATCCAGCAAGTGATAATGATTGTGATTCGGTAAGTAGTTATAACGGTTCTAAATTTCAAGTGCTTTCTATTACTTTGTCATTTATAATGTAATATAGCCTGAATTACTCTACTTACTGGTGAACGCTTCTGCCACAAAACGAAAATTTTCTAAGTCCCAATATGGCGTCAGCTATAGTTCTCGAGACAATGTGAAGCCAAGCGTCGTTTAGCTAAATGATGCCTGGTTAACGCATTTGTTGATTATTTTTCGTTTTATTTTATAAGGAAAATACTGTTTCATTATCATTTCGTTTAAGTCATTATTACTGTTTAATTGTAGTATAAACATTTTTGCTATTTTCGC
The DNA here is from genome assembly GCA_018248895.1 of Carystus phorcus. NCBI lineage: Eukaryota > Metazoa > Arthropoda > Insecta > Lepidoptera > Hesperiidae > Carystus > Carystus phorcus. The sequence continues at coordinate 8,192 of DWJN01001619.1, forward strand.
CTATAGGGGAAGGTAAATGGTAATAAAAATGAACACGTGAACGGTATTCACAACGGATATAGTAGTTCTGAAAAACATAGAAGTAGCCACAAGTCGTCAAGCAAAGATAAGCACCGCGACAAGGATCGAGACCACAAAAGCTCCAAAGATAGCAGCAGTTCACACAGGTTAATGTTCCAGAATATTCTTACTTTTCACCTGCATTACGTATAACAAACTTTTTTGAATTTATAAAATCAATTAAAGTAATGAAGAGGTTATGATCATGTGATGTACATAATATTCGGACAAATTAAAATCATTACACATTACTGTTAAATTTTTAATTAATTCTACTTCTATAATGTTTTATTAAGTAGTTAATTTATTGTACATTCATTGTTCAACATCCATCAAATCAATCAGTTGTATTTCAGAGCTTATTAGTGTGCATATGTTACAAATTTGTTCCTTGATTTGCAGAGATAAAGATAAGGATCGTGACAAGCATTCAAGTAGTAAGAGTCACAGTGGATCACATAAGTCATCCAGCAGGGATAAGGAACGACGGGACAAGGACCGTGATAAACATAAGGAGCGGTCAGAGAGAGATAAAGAGCATTCCAGCAAAGATAAAGAAAGTTCTGAGAAAGAAAAAGAAAGATCCAATAAGGATAGGGAGCGCTCCGACAAAGATAGGGACCGAGACAAGGATAAACATCGAAGTGATAAAGACAAGCATAGAAGCAAAGATAGGAATGATGACAAATATAAATCCAGTAGCAGTAGTGATAAGAAATCTTCAAGCAGCAAAGACAAGGATAGGGAGCATTCATCGTCAAAGGACAAGGAACATAAGTCCAAAGATAGGGACAAGGAAAGGGAGCACAGCAAACACAGAAGCGATAAGCACAGAAGTGACAAAGAAAGAAGTTCTAGTTCTAAAGACAAACACAGGTAATTTATTGTGCAAATCATATATTTGGTACACAATACCAAAAGAAAAGAGTTATCTTATAATAAAAAACCAATTATATTTAATTTTACCTAACATATTTCTTGTATTTAAAAATATGTTACTTGCTGCGTTACAGGTAATTGTTATAATGTAGGTTTAGTTTTGCAAAATGCCAGAATAATATTCTATGGATGAATATAATAGCAAATTAAAAAGAAAGTGCAATATTTTAAAAGTGAAATTCAAGATTATATAGGTATTTAATTTTGCTGTATTATAATTATGTCAAATGTCATTGCCATGACATTTGGATTAGTATTTGATTATTAATTTGCCTTTGTAATTGTATTAAATTAATTATTAAATTGTAAGCAACTGTTAACTTTTGTTAAAAGATACCAATGAACTTCTCGGTTGATTTGGCTTAAAATGGTAACTATGATATCTACAGCGGAGTGTTATATAACCAAAATGATGCACTTATTTAGTTTGCATATGTCACATAAGTTATGTTATATTTGCTCAAAATATTATATTGTAATAATAAACATAAGTTGGTATAAAAATTTCTTATAATATATTATGTTACACTGTCTTATTGTCTAATGTTTTTATTAGAAAGCTTTATACATTGTTTATAATCATAACATTAACATTTGCATAATTATCATTAAATAACTGAATGCAATTATTTATTTTGTTGCTAATATTTTCTGTATCATATTTTGTTAACAGCTCCAGTAAAAGCTCCAGCAAGGATAAGCATAGCAGTGAGAAAACTGAGACCAAAATTAAAAGTGAAGCAGAGTATGACAGTGCACCAGAAGCACCCATGCAGGTAATTTGGCAATGATAGCAGAAAAATAAGGAGATTAGCAAATCATAAAAAGACTTTTCACTTTATTATAACCATAAGTACAAGTAAAATAGAAGAATTTTTTTAAATTAATTTATTCTATCTAATTCAACGTAATATTTATAGAATTATACTATAGTCAAAAGATATTTTGTTTTTTTTTTTTATATAGGTATTTATTCATGGAAAATACAAACCTAACCTAACTGAATTAATAATAAAACACCCAAATATAAACCTATAAATTATAGGAAAAATTCTGATAATTGACACATAAACAAAATTAATGAGAGTCAACTGTAAAACATAATCTAAATTTAGTTTTTGTATTTTTGAAGTGATGCACAACTGCAGAAAAAGAGTAATATATAGTTGCATCAAAAGCATCTAATGTGTACAACAATAGGTATATATAATAGATATCTGAACATTAAAATATTGGTACCTCTTTTCACAATGACATTGCTTCTACATAATATTATTGATATTCAATAGATAGATGAGCAAGCGGTCAAAACTGAAACAAAAGAGGACAGTGATGATGGCTACGCGGGGGCAAACACTACTGTTTCATCATGTGATTACTCTCTGTCACAGTTCAAAGATGAACCTCTTTCAGAACTGCCTCCTGAAGAAGAAAGTGAAGAAGACATTCCATTGGTAATTATTTCATACTGAATTCAAAATCACACTAGAGTCCAAACACGAATAAAAACTCGATAATAATCAGTTTAATTCACAGATAAAATTATAAAGCTTTATTTAATATGGCTCGATATAGCTAACTATGTGAAAAAGCAACCCTTCATATTATTTTGATTGACTACATTGTAGTTGCTCCCTTGGGTGTTAAAAATATTAAAGCTCTTATGACTACTAGTAGATGACACGTTATCTAAACTACAAATCAAATCATTTATTTCATGTAGGTATTTATAAATACACTTATGAAACATCAAATATTTTGCATCTACCACCGTTTCGGAATGGTGCCTTATAAAGAGGAGAAGAAACTGTGAAAGAAACTCCTCAGCGCATCTTTTAAACAATATTTACTCTATTAACAGTTATAAAACTTAAATAACATTACAATTACTAAGAAGTCATTCCATATCCTTAAGTTTAAATTACTTACAATAGATATTAATATGAATGTTACAAACATGTACTGTCATTTAAACAACAATCGGTAGTGGAAATAATTACAATGCCTTCATAGTAATGAGAAAATTATTTTCAGCTTAAACGAATGTCATCCAAAAAGCGCAGGGTTAGTGAAAGTGAAGAAGACATACCCCTAAATCAGCGCAAGAAATCTAAGAAAAAGATAAAGAAAGGTGAGATTATTATTATCAATCAATATTTTTAAAAGAATAATGATTGTATGTACAATATTAAAATCATTATTGCATATACAGAATCAGGGTATGATGATGATATGGATGAAGATGATGAGGCTCCAAAAAAGAAGAAAAAGAAAGTTGAAAAACCAAAAGCAAATAAAATAAAGCATGAACCTGATGATAATGCTAGCCCTACTAAGCGTAAAAAGAAACAAGATGATGAGCAAGAAGTGTGGAAATGGTAAGTAATAAAAAATAACTGAAAAAATATTGCCTCCAGTGTTTTTTTTTTCAGTAAACCTTGTAAATTTTATCTTTGTCAAATTGTTATTGTAATCATAATATAAAATAACAAATATGATTCACAAAACTGCGTATTGATTAAAAAATGGAAAGGATGTTTTTGCCGACCGTTTACCAGAGTAAAAGCTGGTAAATACTGTAAGATGCTTTACGTCGTCGAGCTTTAAGTGTGTATGAAAATATTGCATAACCTAAAAGGACAGAACTGGAATTGCTACTTTATTTTGTAGTTGTATTCTTTATAAAAGTAAATCTATTTTATAATTACTATGTATGCCAGACGTTATAGTGTTCAATCAAGATGACAAGGCATGTCACTAAAGTGGGCTTACGTTTATTATTGACATGTGTCGTATAGTTTGACATTAGTCACAGGTAGGAGCTGTCATAGTTGTCATTATGTGTTCATAGATGGCGTTGGTACTCGCGTCATGTCAAACTACAAACCTACTTGAGCAAGAATTGACACAAGGTTTTATTTAGGTTAATTTAATCCGGGCCATGTTCTAAATATGTTTTTTTTTCAACGTTGTAAATTAAAATCATTTATTAGAATAACTTCTACTAATATTTTTATTGTGAGACACTTAAGATTCAGAAGAACTAGGTATTAATCATTTTATGAATTCTCAAAAGGTTACCAAATATTGACGAGTGTTTGTTACATTGTAATGATATTTATTTCAGGTGGGAAGAAGAAAAAAAAGATGATGGTACTAAATGGAGTTTCTTGGAACATAAGGGTCCGCTATTTGCTCCACCATACGAACCGCTCCCGCCTAATGTCAAGTTCCGCTATGATGGCAAAGAAATTCGCCTCTCACAAGACAGTGAAGAGGTAGCCGGATTTTACGCGAGGATGTTGGAGCACGAGTATACTACAAAAGCAACCTTCAATAACAACTTCTTTAATGACTGGCGTAAAGTAATGACGAGTGAAGAAAGTAAAATAATCAAAGATCTCTCAAAGTGTGATTTTAAAGAAATGCATGCATTCTTCCAAAATCAATCGGAGAAAAATAAAAATAGATCAAAAGAGGAAAAGGCTGCTTTAAAGGCTAAAAATGAAGAGATTCAAAAGGAGTATGGATTCTGTACCATTGATGGTCATAAAGAAAAAATAGGGAACTTTAGAATAGAACCTCCTGGATTATTCCGTGGCCGAGGAGAGCACCCCAAGATGGGTATGTTAAAGAGGCGTGTTATGCCAGAAGATGTGTCAATAAACTGCTCTAAAGGTAGTAAAGTACCTAAACCACCTGCCGGACATAAATGGAAAGATGTGAGACATGATAATACTGTGACCTGGTTAGCATCTTGGACAGAGAATGTTCAAGGGCAAGCCAAATATGTTATGTTAAATCCTAGTTCAAAATTGAAAGGTGAAAAAGATTGGCAGAAATATGAAACGGCAAGAAAACTACATAAATGTATTGATACAATAAGAGATACATATCGAGCTGATTGGAAGGCAAAAGAAATGAGTGTACGACAACGTGCAGTGGCTCTTTACTTTATTGATCGACTTGCCCTGAGAGCTGGTAATGAGAAAGATGATGATCAAGCCGATACAGTGGGTTGCTGCTCTTTGAGAGTTGAACATATTCAGTTACACAAGGAAAAAGATGGCAAAGATTATGTAGTTGTGTTTGATTTTCTGGGTAAAGATTCTATCAGATATTACAATGAGGTGCCTGTTGAAAAACGAGTTTTTAAGAATTTAGAATTGTTTATGGATAGTAAACAAAGTAGCGATGATCTCTTTGATAGACTTAACACACAAACTTTAAATGAACATTTGAAGAACCTTATGCCGGGATTAACTGCAAAAGTTTTCCGTACTTATAATGCTTCTATTACACTGCAAAGGCAATTGGATGAGCTTACAGATCCTGATGCGTCAATCCCAGAGAAAATTTTAGCATATAATCGAGCTAACCGTGCCGTGGCTGTTCTATGCAACCATCAACGTGCAGTCCCAAAAGGTTATTATAATTATGTACTGCTAATTATATTTTGTATCTAATAATTTTTTTTAACATATGTATTTATTTTATATGATGACAACTTAATGGTAACAATAATTTATTACTTGTCTAGGTCATTCAAAATCAATGGAAGCTCTTAAAGACAAAATACAAGCTAAGAGAGACCAAGTGGATGAGGCGGAACATGATTTACAATCACTGGCAAAGGCTGCAAAGCGAGGTTCAGTCAAAGAGAAACTTGCATGTGATAAGAAGAAAAAAGCATTAGAACGACTGAAGGAGCAGCTGAAGAAGTTAGAGCTACAAGAAACTGATAGAGATGAAAACAAAACTATAGCTCTTGGCACCTCCAAGTTGAATTATCTCGATCCTAGAATTTCGGTCGCTTGGTAAGTTATTAAAGACCTGGTTGTAATTATTCCTATTACTATTTGACTTCTAAAACATCTATTACACATACATTGTGTAGAAATAATGCCACTCCATGTGAGTGTAAAAAAAATACTAATTGAAGATTTAAATAATACTAATACATCTTAGAGGCTTTTCTCTCTTGTACTTTATACTTGGTAACCCTATAACAGTAATAATATAATTTTATGTCCTATTTTTTAGGTGCAAGAAACATGGTGTCCCTATAGAAAAAATCTACAACAAAACGCAACGTGATAAATTTCGATGGGCGATTGATATGGTCGGTCCTGACTACATTTTCTAGGTTCAAATTTAGCATCAGCTATGTTTTATACAATTTAATTAAATCTGCAAACGTTCCACTTTACACTTATTCTTATGTTTTATATTGAATCAAATAATGTTTTATGAATTCGTGACCAACATGTATAACTTGCAAAAGAATTGTTAATCCTTGTTCCTCACAGTTGTAGGTTCAAAATTAGAAGTCTGATTCTAATTTATTTTAGATTTATTGTTTCAAAATTTGCTTATCTTAGTTTTTCAAATTAGTGTAAGTTTGTACAAAAGTGTAATAATTTAAAGTATGTTTACATATTTCATTTTCATAGACATAAAGATAGGCATAAAAAGCGATCTTCTGTTTAGCGTATAAGTTAGATTTATGACTGTAGTTTGTATTTTAAATATATTGACGTTTATGATAATATACATAAATTGTCTCAACATTCAGTGAAAGTGAATTTTTGTATATAATAGTGAGGCTTTTTACTAATGTGAACAGTGCCCGTTGACACTTATCAGATCTATTTAATTATGGCAACAATAGACTAATTTGATTGTATTGTAATTTATGCTTTGATACTGTCAAATTGATGGTACGGTCGAGCAACTAGGAAATGTAAATTACTATGGTCTCTTTGCACAATGTGCAGTAGCAAATGTTGTAAAGTAAGAAATAATGTTATTTTATTTTTATAATTGTAGAACTCGAAAGTTGTGGCGAATGAAGAGCCGTAAGTTACGAAAGGTACAACGTTGTAGGTAAATTTTCATAATTATTGTGTGTCCTGTAAATAGTAAATTTTTACCATGTCAAAAATTGTGAGATGAGATTATCCCAAATAAAACATTAAAATCCGAGTTCTTAATTTATACTTATGATCCCATAGTTCAATAGTACATAAAATATAAGCACACACTTGACATGTTAAACTCAATTTCAAGTGATTTTAATTAAGGATAAATATGAGTGTTTCGCTTTTCTACATTAAAACAAATTCCAACACGCTAATAAATTCTATAGCAATAAATGAGAAAATTTATTCGTCGTTCTTAACTAATAAGACCATTAGCTGCAGCTTATTTTGAAGATTTTAATATACGTGGATGAACGCCTAGAGTTAGGCGACTCGCGTTGATCCTCTTATGCGCTCGACAGAGTTAATAAACAGCGGGCGCGGTCGGTACCTGGATGGGTGACCACTAGTGGCAAAAATTTCTTGAGCGTTTCCATACTTTGGTGGGCACGTTAAGCCGTCGGTCCCGGTTGCTATGAACATACAGTCAAGTCATGTCGGAGGACTTCGGGCGGCTTAAAAACTTCCGACACTCAATGTTGGTCAGTAACCCTGCCAATCCGAACTGGAACAGCGTGGTAGAGTATGCTCGAGACCTCGGTGATGAGAAAAGATCCGTGCCCGCCATGTACTAAATCATTAATGGGTTGAAGGCAGGCTGAAAAAATCCACGAAAAAATAAATTAATATCAGTATCAGAAATATATTAGTAGAATATACTTTAGGGATTTTAATAAAAAAGCGATTAAAATATTTACGTGTAATAAAGAAGAAAAGGATCACGGTAACAAATAACGGGGTTATTTAAACAGCACGTTTCTATTGTAGAGTCTATCCACCGCTCCCGTCTTCCACAAAGAAATTGATATGATTTAAATTTTCTGGCATATATGTGAGACCGGATTCATTTCGATGTCGGAGATTGTATCCTTGTCCGTAACCTGTAAATATAAATTAATATTGATAAACTTCTACAGACCCAAACAAATACAATTGACAAGCCTTGGCTGTAACTGAATTTCCTTATGGGCTAGTCCTATATTACGTCAGACAAAGTTCATGATTTTTGATCCCGAATCCTTGTCACAGCTCTTAATTGTGATGCTCAATTTTACATCTAGAATATTTATTGACTTAAAACAGTTACGAAATTTTACTTTTAATAATTTTTTAATAAAATTATGAAGGTTTATAGTACAAAGTTCGTGTTTTGACAGTAGATTAAAATAGTTTTTTAAACGTGACGTCGCTAATTTTAAGACCCCCTTAAAGTTACTGTTACTTCTCACCTAAGTCCTTCATGAGCCTCGTAGGGGCGTTACGCAAATGAAGTGGCACCGACGGCAAAGGGCCCTTCGTTTCAGATATAAATCTCTGGCAACGTTTCATTGCGTTGTAAACCTCCCGACTTTTGGGCGCCCTCGCGAGCCGCACAGCGCACTGAGCCAAAAGGACATCACTTTCCGGCATCCCGATATGTTGACAGCCGTGCAGACACGCCACGGCTTCTACTATAGCGTTGTGATCGGCCAAACCTAAAATTTAAAGTGTACTTGAAACGTAAAAGTGAACTAAAATCTGTACGTAGGTAGGTAAAATTTTAACCGACTGCAAGGAGTTCTTAATTATTTTTTTTGTTTCTTACTTCATAACTTTTTACTGGGTGTAATGATTTACGATTTGGATGATTCTTTTTGTATACGAAAACTGGTGCCTGTGATGTGGTCCCATTAAAATTTGAGCGACATCTAGAGTGCTTTTCGAGTAATTTCTTTCGTCTATTGACAAAGCGATTATAAGTTTCATATTATTTACTTACAACTCAAACCAGTGTTAAATACGGTGAGCTAAGGTTACTTTTCTTATGTGTATAGGTGTAGTGCGAATTAGATATTAATAATGTATTCGAGAATCGTAATGTCGTCCCCAAGCCTTCTAAGTTCTAAACGACCGGGTCCACTAACATAATAATAATATTGGTGGAGGTCAATATTACCTACATCCTCGCAGGCGACGCGGACCAGCCGGCGCGCGATATAGAGCGGGTCCTCCCCGCCGGCCATGGCGCGCGTCGTCCAGTACAGCGCGGCGTTGTCGTCGCTCGCGCGGATCGCCTTGTGCATTGCCGATATTATGTTGTAGTGCTCCTCGCCTTGCCGGTCGTACAGTGTGTGCGATCTCTGCACATTTCAATTATATTTATATCATCTTATAGTTTATTTATTTATTTATTTATTTATATATTGTAACATCACTAAATAAATATTACAGGTTTAATCACCTAATTACTTT
>DWJN01001620.1:0-17401 GCA_018248895.1 Carystus phorcus
ACATTTATAATATTAGTATGGAAGTATGGATGAATTTGTTTTCACTGAAATGGCTATACATTATAATAATATAACTTTGAAACCTATGGTAAAAAAAATTCTTCATTTGGGAAGTACTTTAACAGTCCCTTAATTATTTTTGAAAATATAGTAATAATAGCTGATTAGGCATGCGTTATCCTCTAATCATTTCCTTATTATTAGAGTTCTCATGTAATTATCAAAATTATATTTTATTTCACGACTATTGTGGCGCAATGGTCCCCATGCCCAATCGCCGTTCGACGGGACCTGGGTTCGATTCCCAGCAAAACAGAAATTCGAATGACTAGATTAAATGTTCGTTCTCGGTCGGGGTGTGTGTTCTTATAATTTCGCGCTGTCACATTAAATTTTAATAATAATTGTCACTTTTAATTTCATTCACGACGGGTGGAATTCAAGTATGGAACTAGGTATGTATGTGTAACATTATTATTTACTTTCTGTGTAAATGTAAAAAAAACCATTTTCTATCGTATCGAATTGTGGATTTTAACGATTCTTGATTTCACATAAAAAATCATCCAACTTATGCATAAACAAATTGATTCAACAGTAGGAGTTCAATGAGATATGTTTATATAATGAGAAGAACTGTATTAGACGATTCAAAAGTTCTTTTTTCCATAATTTAAGTTAATGATTGACCACAATTCCACCTGGTGGTAAGTGATGATGGTACCGGTAGGGCGTATCGGGGTGCTTTTTTTTTTAATGCCGTAATCCGGCAAACGAGCTGACGGGTCACCTGATGGTAAGTGATCACCGTCGCCCATGGACATTAGCAACACCAAGGGTGTCACCAACGCGTTGCCGACCAAGAAGGAAGAAGGAGGGTAAAACAGAACTGGCACTCCAGGTAAAAACCTTTTACTGCGAAAGAAAAACTGCGAGCTTCCTTCAGTTCATTATTTTATTTAGTCTCTGACAAAAATATATCAAAAACGTCACTATAAAAAAAAGAACTTATCAAAAGGTAAAAACAAACACCGAGATGAGCTAACCGTCGACAACAATAAGTTTAATTAAACATTTCACACAAATATTCACGTTCTTATTAACTGCTCTCGAATCAATTAAATATCTATAGATTTAAGAAGAGAGTCGATATATCACTCCATCCATGTATACTATTGAACTTATATTTAGTATCTTCTGTGCATTATAATTACGCGCTAATATCTACACGTGTGTACGGTAAACATAAGCGTATGAACCTGGTCTTGCGTGCACACACGCTTTAGACTTTACAAGTAACGATATGAGTGATCAAATTGTTATTTTTAATAAACAAATATATTGTACATACGGGAAAAACAATATTTCTAATAAGTAATGCTGATCCAATTGCTTTGTAGTAATAGTAAGGTTGTAATAAAATCATCATTTTTTCTTTTTTACATACATAAATACCTCCATTTCGGAAAAAAAACAATCATTAGATCTGTGCCATCAATATAGTTCTGAGGTCTCAAACTTGTACCACTGCCATTTCACGTCACTCAAAACTGCTACTACTGAAGATGCCGCTACTTAGTTGTTTCAAACTAACCTTCAGCTAATGTCTTCTGTCTAAGCACAGGTTGTCGCGGCGGCGGTCGCGGGTCGTCCGGGTTGACGGCGACTATGTCGGTGCTCCGCGAGCGCACTATCGGCCCCGAGGAGAAGGGGCGGCGCGGGGGCGGCAGCGGCGCGCCGCTAATACTGCGCATCGAAGCACGCAACTGCGGTTGAGATTGCGAGTGAACGGCGCGCGTCAAATCCTCGCCCGTCCAGTTCACGCTGTAACACCAAGTAAGTGTTACTTGGTTGAACTTTTTGTTATAAATTGTTTAGTGTCTGTTGGTATATAGCTTATTAAATATTGTTTGAAGTTTTTATGTAGTTAACGGACAAACTAGCAGACCAGTCAGATTATGATAAGTGGTCACAGTTTCCCATGGATATCGGCGATGAAGGAAGTTTCAGTTAATTCAGATAAGAAGAGCATCAGAATAAAGTTCTCAACCTAATCTAATAGGCTTGATGGTGGAGTTATATTTTTTGAAATAATATTTATTTAAAGGTAAGCTAATTTACTAAAAAAGGAATTCTTTGTTGTTATGTGTGTGTGATGTTGTACCGTATTAATAATAAGTGTCTTCTTCAATCGTCAAACCGTTTTATTTAAAGATAACTACTTTACAGAATTTACTGTACACTTGGATTGGCGCCCAACGTGGGGCCTATTCAAATTTAAGTTGTTTTATTTTCAATGGCTTCAACTTATTAATGATCCACTATACAGGTCTCTCCTCACTAATTAACAAGGGCCCTAGTATATTCCACCTCTGTACCAGTGCGGATTGTTGTAGGAATGTTCGTTTCGATTAATTTGGCTTAATTGTTGTTACATTGCATATCAACGTCACCTACAAAATAATTTAAGAAATACTCCGAAGACAAAAAAAGTACAGTCAGTCTGTCTAGCCAATATTCTGTAATTTGTATGTTAAGTGGAGGGGATAGAAGTCAATATCTTATATAACTTCTTAAATGTTCTTCTGCATCCAGGGCTTCTTTAGACAAAAATATATCTACACTTCTAAACATGTTTATTCACTAGATCATTTAAAATCCACTAATTTTTCAAAGATGTGTCTCATCCCTATTTAAACAAACAGAAAACTGTGCTTATTTGTCCATTCCCCAACCAGACATCTGCCGTAGGAAACTCAATTCTACGGTAATAATTGTCGGTAATCAAACATGCATCAAATATAATATCGTGTGCGTGCAAATTTTAGCCCACAAAGTTATATCCGTATCTACTAAATAATCTACTGCTGGTTAGAAACTTTTAGGCCCTTAAACAATATAATACTGTTAGGAATGACGAAGTACGAAAGCATTAAAACGTATATAGTGACATATGTCATCAATTTATATCGATATAGTCGAATTTCGTCTTTGCTAACCAATATACTAGATACTAGGTCAGGCCTTACTTACCATAACCGTTCACCGACGCCATCGATTTACTTAGTAAACGCTATCGCCACAAAGTAATCCCTTTGCAGAATTCTAGTTTTAGTTGATATAAATAAACTAGGCCTATGCTGAGAAACAGATGACACATACATTTTATATTTCATATACGCATTAATTAATTTGTAATTAATAAGTTTTCTTTCCTAATTATTTAAAAAATGTTTTCATCCACAGGCATGCAAACATGTCACAGAGTAGGATAGGTATATATCTCCATCATCCGCATTTTCACACAGTCACTTCTAAGCTTAGGGGCCATCCATAAATTACGTCACACGTTAAGGGGAGAGAGGGGGGTCCACGAAGTGTCACATTGTGTGACAAGGGGGTGAGAGGGGTCACATTATAAAATTTTTCTTGCGATCTTAGTGTTAAAATGCGTACTTTGAACTTTAATAATAAAAATACTTTACACTATTGTGGGCGGAGGGAGAGGTAATATCTCATAAATATTTTCAGCTGTGACAAGGACTTGAGGGAGTGTCAAAAGAAACATATGGCGCCTTAGTCAAACGAAATCTACTACTTTGCACTGCGTCGCAATGATCTCAGCACAGGCCTAGATTACAAGTTAAAACAAAACATCACTAACTTGTCGCCACCCAACACGAACTGAACATCCTTGCGTCGGTCCTCGGGACTCTTGCGCACGTCGTTGTGCGACCCCCTGTTCCTTAACTCCTCTAACCTCCTCTCCCGCTCGTCGTAGCGCCTCTCGCGCGCCTCCTGAGCGAGCCGCTCCTCTAGTTGCAACCTGGAGGACAGTTCTGTCTCACACCTGGACCTATCCGGCCCTATCGTCTACTCACCATTCTGCTTCTAAATGGTTAGTAGCAAACGAATCCAATGGTTAGAGCTCAGTGCATCTAATAAATCCATAACTATTTAAAATATAGAAAGCAAGACATTGCTTCAGTACTCGCAATAGTAAAGTCAGATTGCTTCAATGTTTATGAATTGTTGGATAAAATAGTACATTATTTAGAATACGTTCTTTTAAAAAAAAAAAAAAACAAAAAATCGATCATTTATTCGACTAGGTATATTTTCTCAATACTACTTTACCCCTTGTAGCAATAAATAGAAGCAACTAGCAACACTTTTATTAGATTTATTATTATTTGATTGTCTTTAATAGATTCAGACTAGGGAACATTTTGTAAAAATCCTCATTATATTATTGAACTGTATCAAAAAATTATAAATAACTTTCTGAACTAATTCACGTTATTTTACTGGAATCCCTGTAAAACAACTAGTCTTCTATTCTGACACCGTGAAGCAAAACCCAACTACCTTCACACAAAGCTTAAATCCCTCGTCGCCAACTATAATTCAACACCGTCAACAGGTCATATTTTCGTGATCGAATGAAGCCCCAACTACATTCACACAAAACTCACGCTTTATATATTATGCTGTAGTACATTGCAGTGTATTTGTGGTATTGTATCGTACTGTCGTGAACGTATACTCACCTGGCCTCAGCGAGTCTCAAGTCCAGGGGGTAGTGTGGCGCGTCGGGCTCCTCACTTCCAGATGAATCTTCGCGCCATCCGAAGTTATCAGCCACTGCAATACACATATTGCTTATGTACCGTTTTCACTTATTAACTAATCTATACTTATAGTATAAAGCTGAACAGTTTGTTTGACTGATTGAACGCGCTAATCTCAGGAACTACTTGAACGATTTGATAAATTATTTTCGTATAAGATAGTCCATTAATGGAGGAAGGCTATAGGCTATTTAAAATCACGCTAAGGTGAATAGGAGAGGAGCAGCAATAAAAACTATTGCGAAAACGGCTAATTTTAGAGCTTTCCTTGCGTGCGCTGAGTAAACGGTGAAAGTTACTCAAAAATCATGTATTACAATATTGTTCCACTCTAAAAGTTCTCAATAAAAGTCCGGGACAGCATATGTCTAGCTTTTAAGGTTAACCCACTTTTACCATTTTTATGTTAAATATTTACCGAAGCGAAGGAAGGGCGGATCGGTAGTCACTTATATATAGATAGACTGTTGGCATTATTAATATGTATTTGTTCTAATGTTATTTATTTTTATCCATTCGAATGACCTTAGAACACATTAATTTGTAGAATCAATTTATAATATAAGACAAATAACAATGGCTTAAACGTGTTTCGATAGAAGAAATATATTCGGCGTGGCCATTCGTATAATTGTACCTTAAAAAAACTTCCTATAAGTCTTTTATATTTTAAGAACATTTGCTCTGTAACCGAATTGTATTATAGAGTATTACTTACCTCGTCAGACTTTATTGAAAACCAGATTACTGTCTATTTTAACTATCTTTATAATTTTATTAAATATTATGTGAAAATAAATAATTATTACACGTTTAACATGCATAGTAGTTTTACAGATTTGAAATATTGCGACAATTATTTTATGGGTTTAATTATGTTATCACTAACACCTTCAATATAATTTGCTTAAATTTTAATTGTCATGAGATGATTATGTATACTTATCAAAGTTAATTTACAAAAAACAGGACACATAATGAAAAATGGTATTTATATCATCTAACATCCTTATGTTAAACATTTAACAAACGTATCAATGTACTTATTAGTTCTCAATACCATATTAGTATGGTCACCAACATTTAAACATACAAATGTACAGCTTTCAGCTAATATAATATTATTTTTCTAACTCTATAAGCATGTATGAAATATATGTATGAAAGAGCCATCATTGTGAGTATAAGCTTTACAACACTAGCCGATGCAGAAGTTACTTACAGTTAGTTTTATTACTCATTGTTACCTAACTAATACTACTAACTTATCTTTTTACTACTTATCTGCTATAATGACTTATATTGCTAGTAATGACTTATAATGCTTGTAATGACATCTTTTTTTCTAATAACAATCAGTTTTATCAGTCATTGTTACTTATCTGCTAGTAATGACTTATATTTTTGTGGTCACTTAATCATCCTTAATTATGTATCAGAATAACTGAATTATGTTTGTACGTGGAAGATATTTGAGAAAAAATGATTATTGGGAGTATTTATTTGTTATAATATCTATGGCATAACACTGATTGTTCGTCCCTTTCTATGTTATTTCCGGTAAACTCACAAACGGGGAATCGGATTCCATTTTTACTCATGTATTTAAGAAGTGTTTGTTAATTGCAATGAAATAACAAATAAAAATAAACCTCAAGATACACAGCAATATCATACGTGTACGTCTGTCATTGTTTACTGACACGTTAAAACGTTAAAATGCAGTTACAGCAATTATAGACGAATCACTAGAGACCTCTATTCGGATGCGAATAGTTAATACTAATAACTATACTCAGATATTATACTGACTACAAATCTATGAGCAGTACAAAACAACTGTGTTATAGAAGCATTTCTCTTTAACTAAAGCATTTTCTACTCAAGTAGACTTCTGCATCGACCGGTTAAAAGATACCCTTATATTACAGATATAATATTCAACATCTTACCTTAATAGCAGCGAATGTTGCCATGTCAAAGCATCTAGTCTATGGCAAAAAAAACTGGCAAAGGGAAGCTGGGTTGAGGGTAGAAAATAAAACCAAAATCACAATCGTCAAAAGCTTTCAAACGTGCACGGGATATTTGGTCAGCAAATTGACTTTAGGGGACACCGGGGGGTTACAACAATATATATAAAAAGGTATAACGCGTAGTAACAAACATTGAAATGATGATCAACTATATACGCAAAAACGGTACATAATTATGTATTATATACTATAAATAAAGTAGTGGAGAAATAGCCATATATACAACAAAGTGAAATACGATACGCAAAACGGCATATGTACTAATAAAAAGTTATATTTAAAAATAGTGCCAACTAAAGAAACTGTAGTAAACGTTACAAATTTAAAAAAAGAGTTTGCATTACCTAATACAGAATAAATAATGTGTAATAATTTGGTGTATACAATAAAAAGAAAATCTCGTTTGCACAACAAACGAAATGATTGAAGATTCTGATGTTTTAAAAAACATGATTCATATGCGAAACCTTTTGTAAATTCTTAAATATATAATGTAATTGAATATTTATTAAAGTTCCGTACATTAATTTAAGTTATACCTTTTCGATTATGATAAAAAAATGTATACATAGAGTCAGTATCGATATCGTGAACGGGATTACCATTTCAATTGAGTCAGTTGTCAAAAAAAATCCGATCCTACGTCTATAGTTAGTTGATCACCATTTCAGTTTTTTTAATTTAGTTCCTCTTGCGATTGTACACTTAATTGTAGTGTTCTAAGTCGAAATTTCATTTAAACTTTATAGTCGAATGTTGTTATAAATCGATAATCATATCGATTTATTAGATTCAAATTGATTCGATTGAGATCACTATTCGTAACGCTAAACAAGCAGGGTAACACAGTATTATGACATAATATTAGCAACCGTATAAAAACCTATTACATTTATACATTTAATTTTTACTTTTAATAAATCGTCTTTAGAATCACAAAAAAACTATGTTAAAAATATTTAATTGTTTTAATTTTATTTTTACTTATATTATATTTGGATAACTGTTTAAACGAATTGCCAAGATTAGAATAATTATTCAAGTTACATGTTACGTTTAGTAAATAAACTTTTATTTATTATAACAAAAAATATTATAACATTATTCGATATAATAAATTAACACAAGACTAGTCAATACCAAAACTGAAATACCATAATCGCTAACACTAAATCTACTTGAACGTGCTGTCAAATCCTAAATTTACTACAACTTTAAAATAACATCAATAATATTAGAAAGAACATGCAAACAAATATTTAAACTCCATCACCCAAATAGCATAGAAAACCATTAAAATACTAAGGAGTACTAATTCATTATTTCATACATGCTTTTCAGAACATTTTCGAAATATTTTCAATTAAAATCATATATATTATAAAGCCTGAAAGCTTCCCACAGATTGTGATGTATAATCATGTTTTTATAGAAAATATATTTATTTAAAAACCAATATAAATTTTAATATACAATATATGACGTCTAGCTACAGTAAAAAATAGCTTTACCTTAAAACTATGTTCGTAAGACATTTTCATTTATAGAGGAACTTGCTATAAGTTACTTTGTATAAAAATATAATTGAAAGAGTAATAAAAATAAAGTAAATATATGTAAGTCCAAAGTAAAATTTAACACAATGTTGACTGATAAAAATACACTGTTTTAATTTAAATCAATTCGATTTACGTGAGTGGAAATACAAAGATGTTTTTATGTCAATATGAGGGTGGTAAGTAATAGTAATCTGGTAAGTTTTAGATAAAAAAATATGTCAGTAATAAGTTTAATGACTTGTTAAATATAATAGACGGTGAAAAATTTATTTATTTTAACTTGCTTTATCACTCTTAAGGAATAAAGTGTTAACTTAAATTTATGAAATGTTTTATTCGAATTTTAATGATACAGATTTGTAGTAAAACTACAAAACAAAATCTAAAGGCATTATTAGATGAACAGTGTATTTCCAGCATATAATAAAAAAAATAATTCAAATGTGTTATTTAATTGAAAGATATGAAAGAAAACGTATAACAAAATGATCATGAAACGATTCATGGCAATGAGACCGAGAAACATAGAGCAAAAATCTTATACACCTGTTAAAATTACAAGCCAGTAACATAATATAGTATAAGTAATATTCCATAACATAATATAAGTAATATTTCGAAACTTTTCAAAACAAAAGGTTTTTCGTTTATTTATCAGAAACATAATAATTTCGAAAAATGTATTTTAAGATATTTTTTTAAAAGTAATTATGTTTAATTTAATTATTTGATTAATTATGTGTAATTTTATTGTGACCTAACTTTCAATGGTAAGGTATTTTGAACCTCACTTAAATTAACTTAGCACTTTTGAGTGTGGTAAATAAGAAAATTCAGCTGCTCGTGACATTCCAGCCAATGTGGTAAAAAAATGTAAAATTCGCGCTCAAATACATAATATGCAAAAGATTTTCACACTATGCTTTTAATTGAAATGATACGTGACATTAGCAAAAAATGAATTAATGAAATAAATTAATTTAAATTAAAAGAAATACGATAAAAATAGCTAAAACCCTTATATAAAATTAATGATGTTATTAACGATAAATGTAACAAAACAAATTTTTTAAGTACCATGTGGCGTATTCATTACAATAGATATATGAATTTGATTTGATTCCTATTAATAGCAAAAAAAAATAATAATAATCGTGAATTAGGGTTCCCCGGTTGAGATTCCTGCACAATATTATATGAATGTTGTATGTGATAATTTTTTCAATTTCAATTATCTTAAGTATTTATCTTTTTCATAATTATATTCCAGTCCGAATTTGATGACTTCATTCATAATATCGTTAAATTCACTACTAATGAACGATGGTCATTGTCAAGCGTAATATAATTGTTATGGTTCAATAAATAATATTTATTTAAATGGGAACTAGTACTTACTATTTTTGAACTTTATACCGATTTAAAATGGTTAACATCCGCATTGATATACGAGTAAAGCCATAAATTATATTAAATCCAAAAATGAAAAATTATGACACTACTATAGCATGAAAAAAAAATTGGTTTGCTTATTATAATTGAGCCTCTTTTACTCCAAAGCAAGGAAAAAAATAAGATTGGAAAAAGTATTTTTTTTTAACTGAAACACAAAAAATAAGTCAACAAAATCTAAATACAAGTGTATTTTCTTATAAAAACTATTTTTATTTTCAAATAAGAACTACCGTTTAATTTTTAAATGCTAATATTTTATTATACTTAATAAATAAATTTAAATCTATGTCTTCTCGAGAATTTATTTGTCTTTTAATAATGTGATTGATATGTTTATTTTTTTATTTATGGGTCTATATAAAAATGTATGTGTTATGTTAAAACCTATTTTAACATGTAAGATTATTATAATCATATGTACACACATACAACTAAACAAAATTGTTACACTACAGTTTTATCTTTTATGTCATTTTAGAACAAAAATGCGTATATAACAATATTAAAATATATTTTTAAATTGTTCCATTTTAAGTTGTAATTCTCACAGAACACTTATATAATGGTTGAATGTCTGATGTTAACGTCTTATATCCCCATTAATTATATGTTCGACGGATAAATATATCAATATTCAGCTACTATCCAGAAACTTATTTATTATACTGGCAACATTATTTAGTACAGAGTAATAATATAGGAAATTGACAAATGACATTGACGTAAGGAGCTGTCACATGAGGTAGGCCGCGTTCCAGTAAGCGTTCACAACGATCAGATCGCTCATATCAGCGTTCCACATGGCGACCGCGGTCGTTGTGGTCGAGATGAATACGTCACTCATGACGTCATAACAAACGCTCAGGCGACGCTCACGACGACCCATCTTATAAGGTGGGTCGTGGTGAGCGTTCCACTAGAGTTTATGACAGTAGCGTTCACAAGCTAGTGGAACAGAATAAGTGCGGTCGTGAGCGTGATCATTGTGGACGTCTAGTGGAACGCGGCCGTAGTAACCTCTTTACCATAGATTAATAAAATGTATTCCTAAATCGATAAGAATATTGTTTTATCAATTGGGGGTAATTGAGACATTATTTTGTTTTGTTTTAAAAATATCTTAGGAGGTTGTACATATAAAAAGTATTTTTATGTATTATATTTTGTCGTATGTATTAAGACGGAAAAAATTCAAAGAATTTTTGCATTTATTCCCAAATGACATTTATAGATTTATCAATCATCAAAATTAAAATATTTAAAAGTAAACTATCATGAACTATAGGTGAACGATATAAATTCAACGATGCCAAAATCGTTAGCTACAAACATTTTACTTACAATAAAAGCATCAAATCAAACAAAATGATATGCGCTCATCTAAAATACGTTAATTACAATTTTACCCTATGAGATTCGACGTATCGTCGAGAATTGATGATGATACTCGGTAAAAGTTGGTAAGAGTTGGTGAAAGTTGGTAAGAGTCGGTGAGAGTCGGTAAGAATTGGTGAGAGATGGTAAGAGTTGCCGAGAGCCGTTCAGTCGAAGTGCTCGTGGAAGAGAGAACCGTCCTCCAGCTTACCTGAGCCACAGAGCGACGTGTCGTCACCGATACTCAGATCGTCTTGGGAGCTACTCATGCGCACTGAAAAACATAAATAATACATAACGCTACACACATAGCCTCAAACTAGAATTCCCTGTAGTGGGCGCGATAGACTACAACAAAAACAAACACACATCCGGATCGGTTTAAATTTAAACACATCATTAAAATTTGTGCACAGCTGAGTGCAATCCAATGTAGAATTCTTCGAATGGTGATCCGACATGGTAACCCTTACACCACACGGGTAGTCAATTAAAAAATACATTGTTTAATCAATCTGAACCACAGTTGTTCTTATATTTGTAATGGTTAACGTTACGTTAGTGATTTTTTTAGTAATTAAAATTGGTTAACTAATTACAGTTATAATTAATATCACTTTCGTGCATATCTCTTACAGAGCTTCAGGCATTCTGGCAATATCTTTAATCATTCATCGCCAAACAAATCACGTGGGATTTGTATCGAAGAATATCTTACCTAATCTAGGTTGACATGCTGTCCAGAGAAAGCAGTAAAAAAACATTTAAATATTATTCATCTGAGGAATTTAAATATCAATCGACGTGATAACAATATCATCATCAATATCAATATTATTATCGTAGTATTTCTCTACTCTCTAATGTAATCTGACTAAAGTCAACTGTACAAATTGTTCACGTGACATCTGACGCATCTGTAGCACCCATACTGTCACTACTACGGGGTCGTAGGTTCATATCCAGATGGGTGCAGATGCAGACATGTGTAAAAATAATTGAAATTCTGACCTAAATAAATAATAAATTCCGAACAACAAAACTCTATTAACAAAATTACAATACAAACATCTTCCTAAGAGCTTGAGATATGAAACAATATTGAATTATCCTTTTTAATGCTCCGAAGCACTAAAAAGCATAGCTTCTCTCAACTATTACGAACTAATTTGCCTAATTTTTTTTTCGCAGCAAAAATTGTTTAAGTATAAAATTTTTGTTTAAATTAATATTTTGCTTTAAACAATCAATAAAATCCAAAGGTTTGTTTGATAGTTGGCAATAGAATTAATCCGAAGTGTTAAACCATTGTACAAGGCAATTTGAACTGTAATATTATAAACGATAGAGTACAATTTAGCCACTCACCTTTGCTAGCCTGCCGGCCGTTAGCGGTCCTATAGAGCGTGCTCTCAAGGAACTGTAGTCCGTTGTTGTTTATAATATTGAAGCCGCACAGCCGTTCGATTTGTTTCCATCTATGCATTCTTTCCTGAAAATGTTTACATTAGCTATTAAAATACAAAATGAGTGTCGGTGTCGTGTCAGATTGAGAGACAAGAGTTTATCTCTTCTCTCTGATACCTTCAGAGTGATACCTTTAGATTGATACGTTCAGAATTACCAAAGACTATGAGCGATGGTGACGAGTTACCATTAGGAAGAGGATTTATATAAAGAAATCTGAAACCGAAGACGGCAATTGGTTGTCACCCACGACTTGAAACACTAACACAATTATCCATGCATAAAAGTTTATTTATTTATTGGAAGAATATCGCAATCTTATAATAAATCGGTATTGGTATTTAAAAAACATTGTTGTTTACAATTGAAACAAAACTTCTAGCGATTATTATATTGATGGAAAAAACAACAAAGTAATCTCCGTTTTTGATAAAATTTATAAACAAACTAATTTGACGTTTCCCAAAATCCTTGTTTTTTCTGATAAATCTATATATTCCTTAAGATGCGATATAATATCTACACACATATATATTTAGATAAATATATGACATCACAGATCAATCTAGTTGAAACGTATCCAAATTGTACGTGTTACACGTCAACGGTGTATGTGTTCGTGACGTATTAGTGATCGTTATCGTATCGAACGTACAACAAATGTTAGGGGTGAGTGATTAAGACACGACGCGTTTTCCAACTTGTCATATTATGTCCGAGACATGTCATAGGTACATCACATATGCGCACAATTGAAATTATATATCGCTCATTTGAAGCAACAATGTCATAACTGCAAAAAATGCAAACCTGACCTAATTAAACCAAAATCATCCCAAAAAATATATAATATAATGTATTGTATATATGTAATATTCCTTAGCTGTAAGAACAGTTAGGAATCTTCTTTAGTGTTCCAAAAATATCGTGAATATGGCGTAGTGTAAAATTTATATTTTGCAATTGTTTCAATGTTGCTTCAAATGAGCGATATGTCGGAAATCTCGATATAGTGAAGTGAATGAAGTAGTGAAGAATATAGTGAATGAAGAAGTATAGTGAAGGGGATAGCACAGTCTTTCATTGGCAGTCGGCCGAGGCGGACGTCTCTAAAATTATTTCGTGCCGTGTGTTAAAATCAAGACAGTATTTTATTCTCGTGCTAACATTGACATGAGCGAGAAAGAGAACGAACCCTCGCCGTTATATATATGTGTATGATATAACAATTGTATAACAGACCCCACAAGATGTCAATGACAAATTCAACGACTCACCTGCAACTCCTGGGTGACCTCGTTGAGTGCGGTGCGCGCCTCGACTATCGACCGGTCGACGTCGTCGATCGACTTGCCGTGCGTCGACACAAACGCACCGACCAAACTGGAACGTTTCTTACGTAGCTTTTCGCACTGCGAATTCAACGTTATTGATGTTTTGAATAGCTCTATGAACGTTCAGTGAAGATAAGCAATATAAATGACATAGGTACCATTTTACCTATGTATTAATAAGCAAGGAAAAATATATTTTTTAACAGTAGTTAATCCCTTTTTTCATCTCTCTTAGTCGGCAATGCATCTGTGATGAGTTTTGTGTTACTAATGCATGTTACTAGTAGATGAACGACGGTGACCACGACGTTCATTTGTCAGCCTTATACAAAAAATATTTCTTAGACGTCTCCTATGACCTAACCTATATAAGTTGTGTACAAAGTTTCATTCTTCTAGATTAATTATTCTTTGGATTCTATCGAGTCTTCTTAACACCTGGTCTATAGGCATGGATTTTTTGTGTGATCTAGGTTACCCGAATACAGAGTAGATAAATAGTGCAAAGGTATATATTGATTATATGGATGTAAGTTTGAGCATGCTTTTAAATTCGCACTACAACATGTCAAAGCGTATCCCTCACCGCTTCCCTGGCCTGCTGCAACTGCAAATCGGCCTGCTGCTTCTTGCGAAGGTACGCCCGGTTCTCCACCTCGTGTGTCAACTGGAGCCACTGTTGGAGGCCGGGGGGCGGCGCCCAACACCTGTCTTCCAACTCCCCCTCGGCGCGGCGGAGCTCACCTCTCAGCATCTGGGGGCAATGAGGAAACCGGGTTTAATTCGTTACATTCTTTTATACTTTTTTGGAGGGATCTACTGCCAGGCGTGGTTTTTTATGGGTTATGAGCTGCCGAGCTGCGATTGTTGATTTTCGGAGGTTGTATGCAAGTGAAGAAAACTTTGTCAGCGTGATTCAGGTCCGCTATGACGTCATTGAGATGCATGTAGTGCAGTCGCTACATTTTCTTCCCTCTCTTCTTTCTTGGCGATGATGTGATGCTATTATTGTTGTTTTAAATCCGGTTACAGTTCGGAACATTTCCCTCTTCGAGGTAAATATTTGCGATGTAATTACGGATTGAAAATATTTGTTAATCAGTGTGAAGCGTCAAATTTGGTAAACCTTCTAATATAACTATCAACCTCATGAATAGAATACGAGTGCTAAGTGTAGGTTGAAATATTTATTTTCTTGTAATAGTAATCTGATTATAATCACAAAACATACATACTTCTATTTCTGCTTTGAGTTGCGACACTTCCAGGTCTGACGAGGCGGAGTTGAGAAGGGGCGTGTCGCCCGCCTCACGAAGCTTCTTCTCCAAATTCTTCTTTTCAGTAGTCACGTTCTCCTAGAAAGATTAATACATCATAATATATCACAAACTTTATGCATTATAGTGACGTCAGATTCACGAACCATGCGTCGAGTTATGGGCATACAATATAAAAATCGTTAGTATCACTGTAAAATTATATCAAAGAAATATCACAACATCAAAATGACATAGGAAATATGATAAATAAAAATCGTTAGTTTCACTATAAAATTATATCAAGTAAATATTACAACATCAAAATGACATAGGAAATATGATAAGAACGAAGATTGATTGATCTACGTCTAAAGTCTTCCTTGCTTGCGACTTACTCTTGATAACTCCAACAATACACAGAGCAGAGTGTTCAAAAAATGAAACCAACGAACCTGTTCCAATCGGGCCTTCTCCAACTCCTTCTGCATATCATTGAGCGCCATCTCGGCCTTCCTTAGCTGCTCCATATCACGGAGCATGCGCTGCACCTGGTGCCGGCTGGCCCGGCCCGCCCTCAGCGCCGCCCAGCCGCCCACGGCCGCGCCCAGCAACAGCGACGCGAGCAGCCAGTCCTTCCATCGGCTGCCTTCTGGGTGCCACGACGCCAGTTAGTGTTAGCGCACGGTGGCGCATGCAGGGATTTATTTACAGTGGATCGCGAGCGTTTGGGGGCGGTTAAATTGGGGGCATTGAAGCTAAACTCAAAGTAAAAGATTCTTTATTGTGGACAATAGGTTCATAAATTGATGGCGTCATATAATATAGCTCACTAAGTCGTACCTGTTTCAGTACAATTCAAGTTACATCAATAAGTATGAAATATTAAATCAAATAAAAAAGCTCGAATGAATATCACTATAATATAAATGTTTAGTTTATGATTTCTATCAGGTACTTTCGTTAATACAACAGCTAAAGCACTAAAACATCACCAGGTATGTAGCCAAATATTTCGTATTGAAAATTGACAATATTAGTCATCATACATTCAAATACAAAGTAATTGGATAGCCGGCGATATCTCTATGACCTTCCAATGATGATGAGAAACAGTAATGTACACTAGCTGGACAGGATATCCTGTAAGTTTCATACAGAGTAAGGTACATAAATAAATTTTCATCTACATATATTCTTTGTTATGTCATTGTTTTATCTTTGATGGTTGCCAGTTAACACGGTTTAATCAAAAATTCAATCAAAACGAAAATGATGCAAATCAAATATCGTACTTCTTTCATCAACCAGATTTCGGGAGGCTATGCAGCGCATTTATAATATAGAGATCGGTAAGTAGGGACAAAGGGATAATACTATGAAACATTTTACGGCTGCTTCTACAAGGAATGGGGTAGCTAGTTGTTAGATTAAGAAACTTACCATCGTTATTAGGTTGTACTAAATATATGGTAATGCTTTAGTCATACATAAAACCCTTAACAAGCGAATGTGCAAACAGAAATGGCGAAGAACACACACACTTGATTATAAAGAAGAACAAAAACACAAGTCACAATTTGTTAACCACTAAGAATGATTCACGTCTACATTAAAAATCAAAAAGTGAATAGCAACTGTTTTTTGACATTAAACGATACTATTATTGGTCCATGCAACTATTAAAATATTACTTGAATTTATTTTGTTTTAGAAGAATACAATAACACAATGTAACCATAAATATTTTATTGTCTCGTAAAATATTATTGACGTTCGGTGTGTCGGTAGTGTCAAGCCTCTAACTTCTAAATAGACCTTTAATATCACCTAACTTTTAATATCACTTAACGAAAATATTATTTAAACGCCATTGGCCACCATGTCAAACCGTTGTTGAAAGGGTCGTAGGTTCGATTCCCAGCAAGGCAGAAGTTTTAATGATCAGTTTAAATTTTTTATTTTTTTGGTCTTGTTTTATGTTTTGTTTACGGAACTCATGAGACAGGGAATTCTAGTATGAGCAATGTGTGGTTTTTTTTTGTATAAATAGTCGACGAACGAGCAAACAAGCCACATCATTGTAAATGGTCACCATTGTCCATGAATAGCAGCAACAAGGAAGACATTACGACGCGTTGGCGATCAAGAAAGGACCAGCAAGCACGAAATCATTATTATTATCGACGTGTGATACTAATGTCACAACTTTACATTTCTCTCAATACTCGCAACATAACGTCAAGGCCTCGAAACAACAATAGATTTTTAACCGCAATAAACATTAAT
>DWJN01001621.1:0-17396 GCA_018248895.1 Carystus phorcus
GGGGTTCGTCGACCGCACATTTTTTATACAAATATAATGTTTATAAGTTGTGTACATTGACAATTTTTTGTTCAACCTGTAACAAAGATTTCTATTGTCCAGAGTTGGAATCCGAAGCTTAGTAAGGGATTCAACGACTCAAATACCAAACAAAAGTCTTCGAAAGACTTCTGAAGATAAGAACCGGGACCGACGCCTTGAGCCGCTCCCTAGGGTTGCCAAATATATTAAAAATAGTATTTATAATTTTTATTTAAATTTAAAAAAAGTACAAAATATAATTTCAATCTTGCCTGGTTTCCTGAATCAAAACATCTATATGAAAAAAGTAAACATATGTACATATATTATTAACTTATATCATCAAAAAAGCATTTTTTTTTTCTAAAATGCTGTTAAATTTTATTTCTTTTTTATAATTTGTTTCTTTTAAAACAAATACTGTTATGCCCGGCTCAACACGAAAGCTTAATACAGTTTTGTCACAAACGGTCAAGCATAAAAAATTGATTAGAGCAAACCTACTGCGGCAATTGAAACTCAAAGTGTACTGACAAGCGTAAGTGTATTTGACTGTCAGTCTATACCACGACGTGACCGATGCAAACAACCGGGACTCCTCTTTAATTAGAATTGACTACGAAGCCCGACTACCTCTGCTTTTAATTAACTTCCGAGTCTATTGGTTGTTACTCCCGACTCGCTAATACTAACAAAGGTTATAAGTTCAATTCAGTACCGGCAGCATCGAGTAATGCAATTTAGAAAAGTAAACAATTTATACGCGTGTTTTAATGAGTTTCACAGAATATGTCGTGAAGTTTATATGTACCTACTAAACTAGAAGTTGGTAGTGTAATTAATATGGTATTAACGGATTCGGTAATGTTATTTTAAGTTTCAGCAAACATTTTCTATGAGATCGAATTTTGAATCTCTACCATTCTCGAACCCCTTTAAGCATAAACGTATATATGTATATAAAAATATATAAAAAATTCATCATAATCGTTTAGAAATAGTTCAATGACATATACACGAACAGAATAATTATACATAATTGTAATAGATGATGTCTGCGACTTCGTTCGGGTTCGTTCGGCCCTCGAGGAAGTATGCTGTACTCAATATGCAGTAAATCGGGCCATATTCTTTTTTTTTAATTAAATATTCTTACCCACCATATTTTTACGTTTTTAGATGAATTTTCAAAAATTTTAGGCTAACACTATATGCGGATTCTTTGTACAAAGTTTAATACTTCTAAATCCAGAGTTAAGGGTGCGCACTTTCTGCTTGAGAAACTTATGTCATTAATATACAAATCGTTCAATCTTGTCAAAGACCTTCCGGTGGGTTAAGATCCTTTGTGGAAATTTTTACATTTAATAAAAAAAAATCTGAAAATATTTAGAATCTTAACTATACATAGAAGTTTCCGAATTCACATTTTTAAGAAATCCTGAGGTAACCAATATAAGCATCAATTTTACCTGTGGCTTAGTCTATATTTGAGGAAGCCGTATGATCTCATGTGTGTATGAATAACTTACCATTTTTCTTGGTTATAGAATAGCCATAAACGGCCAGAAGACCAAAAATTATACTTAAAATTAAATCAGCAAAGTTCAGTCAAAACCTACTTCTATCATTTGGATTTTCCTGCCCTAATCAAATAAAGTCCAATATGGCTTAAAACTTTTCCGTTACTGATCTCGGGTATTCTCACATTTTATATCCCCATGTAAAGAATCACGATGTGGCTCAATATGTGGATTAGAACCGAACCTACCGTGGTTCAGAACCGTTTGGACAATTCATAGATATGTTACCTCCCTATATAAACAAGAGAAAAACTACTAGAACAAGAAATAACGATAATTTATTCATTTCTAAGTTTAGCGGAAGCGTACACAAAATTCTGAAGATATGTATGTATATGTACTTGTCGAATCTATTGCGTTAATAGATAAGCCCCATAATTATTTTTCCAAATATCATTCACGTACAAACATACATCATTTACAGATTTATTACAACATACATTTTTATCTGCAGCAACATAAAAATTCAACTTTAATTTAAAGAGATAGGAGATGAAATGCACATTAAATATTTAAACGTTACATAACACAGATAGATTTATTTTTAAGCACATGTTTCATAATATGTGGAGGCATTAAATTAATGTTTAGAAAGCGAATGACGTCGTGTTTCCGTGAGGCGTGTAATTCGGTGCTATTACAGCTCTTCTCGCAGAAACAGCCATTACTATAGCAGTTGGAAATGTTGGCGATACTGTTTTTCTCTTGTTTACTTACATTCTAACTTACGATGATACGAGTTTCTTTTATGATGAAGAACATTTTATTTACGTGACATATATTCTATTCTATATACATATATACTTGTAATAAAACTGTAACTTATCGCTGTCTGTACATGGAAAATATAAGTATACATATAAAAATTCATAATACGAGGCCTTTATATACGCAAGAAAACCCAATACAATGTATTTTTTGGATTTCTGGGATTGTTGTTAGTGACATGTTATTTAAATTGTGAACTATACCCACTCATCCTTATGGAGAAGTATTAGGTGTGCCCATTACATATTTATTAATAATTAGTCCCTAGTAATTATTCCTTGCTTAATTTTGGGGTATCTATTCCATGTATACATAGAGAACGGTAGAAACACTTAGAATGTTTTATTTATATATTTTGTACTTCATATTCACATGCTTGTATGGTTTTAGGAATTAATTTGTCTACTATAATTTAGAATAAAATTGTCATAGATACCAAGAAGAAGTAAAACTATCTTACATGTTCAACAGTACTAATAGTAATTCCTTATTGACTTTATTCTTCTATTTTTTGCATTCTATGATTATAACATGGCTACATTTAACCATAGTTTCGGTACAATATTTTAAATTAAATATAACATATTGCAGTATTTCAATTACACATTAGGCTTAATTACTTAATGTAAGCCGTATCAGTTGTATCAATCAGGTAGTTTTTGCGCTTGCTCTGCACCCAAATATATGCGATCGGAATATTTTTGACTAAATACATATATTTAATGTAGAGACACCAGATTTATATAAGTGCGAACTATACTCAATATTTTACATTATACCTAAATGATACATTACACATTATACAAGACATGCGATTGTCATGATGTTTGCGTAGACAATAAAGACCATTAATAATTCTCCATGTGAACTCCATCAATGATCCGTAGCGAGCGCTCCAGACGTAATAAATCTAGTTGCCACAATGCAAAATCTTTTTGATAAATTAGATATCTCTTTGTCATGTTTATGGTTTAATAAGAAACCATTGTCTTCGAGTCACTATTTACATTTTATGCGTTATTGAAATACTTTTGACGTGACCTATAAATAGATTAAAATTAAAAGCTACACACTTATATACACCTTTTTTCATCTCTTCACCTTCAATCCGCCTCCAATCTATACAAGATACCCGTTGCGGGTTATGTCGGATTTATATCTACTAATGCCTACCCACTAACCACTACCCCCACGGCAACTTCAACTATTACATAACTTATACCCCTAGGATTCCTTGCCCTTTTTTATGTGAACACATGACAAACAAGCAGATAGAGCATCTGATGGTAAGTGATCACCGCTGCCTATGATCATCAGAAACACAAAAAATATCACTCAAGCATTGTCGTGAAAGAAAATAGAGGGAAAAGATTATCAAGACTTGTAAGATATACCGCGAGTCCCAGTAGCATGGTCAACACAAATTAAATGTCATTAATAAATATTACCCGAGAACAAAATCTAGTTATCTACCCTAGCCTTGAATCTAACCTGAAATGAATCCTTCCGACATAACATCTTTCAGGTTGAACAGATTTATTATCTCAAAAGAAGTATACATTTCACTTAATGAGAAACTATAATAATATTCTGAACCGTGAGAAAGTGAAGAAGAAATTAAGCGCAGATTTTTATCCCTAACATTAGCTACCACCATATATAAATTTCCTGTATAATGTGTTTCACTTACTCCAGAACATTCGCGGCAAGTTAATTACTAAGTGTATTCAACGCTTTCTTGAGTAGCCATCTATTCACTAATGTCATTTGTGTTCCCGTTAGTCTGTCCACACGTGCGACAGTGACACAAAATGCCGCCTATGTAAAATCGCGGCGACATTTTAACTTCTTATCCATTTAAAAACCTTACCGCGATATCAAAATATATCTTTGGATATAGGTTAGAAGTTCTCAATTAGTCTGTAATTTTTTATACGTTTTACTTCATAACTTTTCACTGGGTGGACTAATTTGGATGGTTTTTTTTCAATTAGGAAACTGCAGTTTGCCATGTAATCCCATTTTAATTTGAGCGACATCTGTCGGGTAGTTTTTAAGTTATCCCTAATAACGAACATTTACTTAGTGCGTGTCACTTCGGAATTGGAATATTTATTACTGCGTATTTAATTAAAGTCCGTTTTTTCTTTTGTGTATTGATAAAGTGATTATAAGTAATGTTACACAAAAAATCCAAGTGAGTATGAGGGTGTAGTAATGATTATTTTCAATACAAAATACCATCCGCATATAAAAATGCATTTTCAATCAAAATTTTCACCCGTAAGCATCGTTGTGCGACATTGTGTTGTGTTGTGTCGCTCGTATAAAAGGCTAAAAATCTATAACGAGTACCACATGCAATTATAATTATGTTCTCTACGCTTGTTTTCTAAAAAAAATGATATTGCTGTGCTATGTGTAATTTTGCTGACCTAACAGTTAGTAGAAATTACCTTAATATTTGGTACTATTCTACTACACATAACCATGATTAAACTGTAATAAGGTTTACATAGTTTACAACGTTTAAATGAATATTTTTTAATCATAAATTAATCAAGGAATTTTCTTCTCGATAATTAAAAGTTAACTAATGCTATAAGTTTGATAGCAGTGCGGGGTAATAGTCACCATGTTAGTTACTTTTTAGAAAATTAATGGGAACGTGAAATTTACATATTATAAATGGAAATATATTATATATAATTATGGAATGTTCAATGTTCAAAGCAATAAAATAAGAAGATAAGGAATAGCGGAACCTCGCTAGTAACAATTTTTACTTATAAAATTAAAATATTTTAAAGATTGATAATGGATATATACCTACTATCAAAGTAGGTAAGATTCTGAAAATAAAAATACTATTATTATTATAGGTTAATAATTCATTACATATCTGGGAATACAACATATGTATATGTTACAAGTATAATATCTACCTACTATAACAAATTATTTTAATTGAAGCTTGATAACGTAACTACTTAGCAATGCGGTGGGTTGTTGAATGCACTATTGGAAACTTACATCATACCGGTTTTGATTTAACTAATAACGAAGGCTGTCAACAAAAACTAATGTGCTATCTCTTTCTTCAGTAATTTAGTCATTCATGATAACTAATACTAATCGCCCCTACGATATAGCTATCTCTTTTGCGTTGATAGTGAAAGGAGCTTTATATGAAAATGCAAAACATAGATATTTAATTAGATAAGACGTCATGTTCACTTACTTTTTTAACACAAATTTAAAATAATTTGAACCTAATGATCCTACATTTAAATTCTATTTTCAAATAATATTTAGCCTAACCTTGTTTTATAGTCTCAACAAAAGTACTGTCCGAGACAAAGTAGGTGCTTATCTTACTTTGCAAATTTTAAGTAATTTACTTACAAGAACAATCAGTGCTACGTAAGTGTTGGAATTGCCAGTTCGTACGTAGGTTCTCGGATTCCACGCGGCCATTTTGAATACTTTCGTGACGTCACGCGGCTGGGCGCGGGCGAATCGGCGCCTGCGCAGCTCCGTGCCTGACATTCAAGTCAAGCCGCAGTCACAGTCGTATTCGAACGAGGCAACGCCTCAGATGAACCAAAATGCTGTTTCGTCGCGTATTTCTTCGCGTACGCCCTCTCATATATTAATATTTGAAACAAAAACTCTCTGTTCTTTTGTTTTGTTACAAGAACAGTTGAGTTGGAACCTTAGTTATTATTCAAAGAATACTAGTTCAAGTTACTAGTACACACTAAGTGGTGAAGTGAGTGTTCTCCGAAAGTGTTATTGTTGTGATTTCTTTTCGTCACACGTCAGTACAGTGCCCCAGATAGTTGTCGTCAAGGGAGTGTTTCCGAGTCTCGAAGCCCCAAGCGTCCCCATTAAGTGAGTTTATTTGCATACATTTAAATGTCGCATCCGTCTGTCTGTATTCATCCGTGAAGTTGTGTAGGCGCGACACGTCATAACCTATAATGTAGGTACAACCATTTTTGTGTTCTACTATATAAAGAATGTTTAAATCGGGTTAGTAGGCGGCACGCGGATAGGTAGTATAGTTATAATATCCTTATTTTACTCAAACGCACCGATTATTTCGATGTAAAAAAGATCGAACACAACTCAAGTTTGAAAGTTAATCAAATTTATTTTTATTTATACGTTTGGCAAGGCGTTACTTTTAATTGTACTAAATAATTCTAATAGAAATTTAGGTGATATAAATGTGTGCTAAAATTATTATAGACTTAGGATCGTAGTGACTATTTTCAAAGGTTTGCTATGTTACAAATTAATGGAACAGTGGGGCGAAACTAAGGGAACATAATATGGCGTGTCAAAACGGATATCCCGTGTCCCTCCAATGTTTCGCTCGAACGGTTACAAACAAAGCGTAAATGTGCGTTGAACTCTTTTGTAAGGACCGTCTCATGCGGGTCCTTCATTATATTTATCGAAATAACTAAAACTAAAACGATATAAAACATAATAAAATCTTAAATAAACTTTTCCTTAGCCTTTTTACTGAATGGCATAGCTATATTATTAAAAATAAATGTCATTAGCCATTAAATTATACCCTCTGTTATTCATTACGAGGTGACATAAACTTTAATAAATAAATTTATTTAAATTTATATTTAAGTAAATAAATTATTTAAATTTATCTTCACAAAACGATTTGTAAAGACAAGATTTAAAGTAAGCAGTAACAATGAAATTATTATGTAAATTACAGAAACGAATTGTACTAATGTAAAAAGAAATAGTAAGAAGGTAAACTAAAATATATCTCAATACGATATGACGTCATAAAAAGTTTTCCAGTTTGCACTTAGCCAGACTGGTGATCTATAGAATTTACCTTCTGACTCCAAAAAAAGTACATAACAGCAGGACCACAGGCGAGTTATGATAATAATTTTAAGATTGGAACGAGTCCATATTTTCCCACTCCATAATAAACTGCAAGCATAATAATTATGATATATTATTCGTGCTCATTGTATGCAAATTACGCGAATGGTCTAGACCTTATCCTCAGGCACTTGTAGCTTTAGACGTCACAAAGTAAATGTCACACGTCATGAGTATCACTATGAGCCTTGAATCAATTTCATTTCACTCTAAGTATAAACCAGTTAGCGAACTTACTGGTAGCCAGGTACCTACTAAAATATCACTGTACTAATATACATACATATATGCGACCACATCAGGCTGCAAAAATTCAAAAGTAATTAATGGATTTATTTTTATACTAGACAGTTATTTTATTGTCTCTGCGTTCCGGGTAGCAAGGACGTTCAAAAAGGAGAAATATAAACGACCACGGCCCAAAAACAAACATTTATTCATCACATAAATATGTCGTAGGTATCGAAGTAACAATACCTCGTTTGACACGTTGAAACACTGCCAACTAGGTTTAAAATCCACACATAATTATTAACATCTATTATAGAATTACTTAGAAAAAATGTCATAAAATAGTGCAGTAAAAAATTGTTAAAATCTAAAGCAGAAGGAGGTCTTTAGGCTGATTAAATTAGGGATTGTCGAACGCAAGAACCTATGGTTTAATTAAACTGCATTCTTAGTGGCCGAATCAAGTTTGATTATAGTGACCTAAATGGTAAACGCAACCCTTATCGACTCTACAATTAATAATAACTTGAAAAACCCACCCACGATCACACAACGGTTACCATAACAACCAAATGGCAACGTAACAAAAATAGCAACTAAACTATATACATTTCAAGCTTGATATTTCTAATTTATTTGGGAATTTTGGAATTAAAAATGTACAAATCACTTCTTAAAATACTGTATAAAACTTTGACGTTAAACATTAACAACTTTTCAAGTTCTGGAGCCAGAAACATGAAGATGAATTTATATAAATAGGTATAATATATACATTAGGGCACTAGACTATGTGGCTCCGTAACTATAGCCAGCACTCGAGCGAATTACTTCTTTACTGTCAACTATAAAACCGCTCCGAATAACACCGGATACAGGTTTTATGGATTTAATCATCGCGTTGGATCCGCAGGCCGAATGTTGCGTGACCGGTGAACACTATCGAGCGTAACGCATTTACAGCTTAGGTAAATGACTAATTGTTTTTGGGGTTTCGTTTACCTGATGATAAACCCAAATAGATCGTTTGCTCTTGTAGGTTGTCGTATATCTGTCCATCTGTCAAATTAATATAAATTATTTTTCAATGTTCGATGTACCTACTCGAAGGTTAAAGTAAAATTTGCATAAATATAAGTTTGGATTAAATAAATTACATTATAGTATTATAATAAAGCAGGGAAATTTTATTGTCAGAAAAGATACAAAAATATATAATTTTCATTCGTAATTTGACTAATCAAATGAAAGTTAACGTCTTGAAAGATACAAGTATAGTTGTATTATGATGACATGGAAATAGTAAGTAGAGGTGAGTTTTGGAATTCATCTGAATTCTCTGTGATGTTCAAACTTGACGAAACGCTACACACTTTCACTATCGAACCGACTAGATAATAGATTCAATGCAATGCCAAAATAACGATGCAACGAAAAAATATTTAGAGACAGTTTTTTTATATCCATTGATTTCAAAATAAGTAGTTTAATTTTACTCAATTTTTTTTCGAATAATATTTTGTTTACACGATACAATTCCCAAAAACAAAGACACATTTACAAAAAGAAGTCCTTAAGTCTACTGACTTCATAGAAGGATGAGATTCATTCCATTCCATTCCAAATTAAACATATTGATATATGTATGTATTTGATATACAAAAAGGCATTTTTTGTGCTTGTTATAGAAATTGCACCATACAAGTCTAATATACTTAGTACCACGTCTTTTGTACTAGAAGCATCGATATTCGTAATATATGTACATTTATGGTATGTGTTACATAAACCACACCGGAGGATGTTGGAAAATAACTGCCGACCGTAATGACTGGTCACCGGTCTAATAAATTATAATTACTACCAGATCGTTAAGCCACTTTTATTACCAGCACAAGATGAACAGCGTAAAGCCTACTTGTATAAGTACACTTGATTTTAACTACCAGTTTCTGGCAGTAGTGGACATTTCTCAGTATCAAACATGTTAAAATAATTAGATAGATATAACTTGCAACTGTTTTTATAGCTGTATAAATCTGATGGGCATAAATCTGTATTGTATATGTATAGTATGTAGATATTGATTTACTTGTTTATAACACAAATACAATATCTTATAATATATATTTGCATACATTGAAACCATTCAAGAAATACACACATGCATAGGTTCACATCTTATAAGTAAAGGTTTTAACCTTTAGTACAACTTTAGACAAATAGTTTTAGACATGAACTTCTGAAGAAGTTTTACCTGAAACGTCTCCCACAATATCTCCACTAATTTGAAACACGCGCATAACGTCGACAAATTAGTAAAGGATTCTCTAAATTAGAAACTACAAACCGACCAGGCAATCAGATTGCAAATATCGTAGTAAACATAAAACGTGAACAGCGGTTACGTGTGGAGCTGAAGAACTCGCTCTTTTCTACATTTCTAAATAAACATTTCTTGCATAAGCTCATACATACGTGTACGTACGGCTCGAGGAAACTAGACAGTATACAAAAGTCAGTCAAAGCCCAAGATAGTGAGCCCGCAAGAAACTGGTTAAAAACTGCATTGCGTCAGCTTTCGAAACACCACGGAAACAAGTTTTTAAAGTATCATTTATCCCCGCCATTAAGGAGACTCAATTATACTTAACTCGAAATGCATAAATCACCTTTTTGTCAGAATAAACAAGTACTCACAACTCGAGAATTATTAGTAATTGTTGTAACTTGTCTCACAAGTTTTATATATAGAAGATCCAGCAGACATTATATTTTTTATTCATCTTCTTAGTGTGTATACCCCTTTACACCCGCGATTAAACGATCGTGAGTTTTGACTTTGAAAAATTCTACACCTTACACGAAACTACTTTTGCGAACGCAACCGCCGTCGATCGCTCGTGAGTCTATTTGAGAACGCGCCAAAACGTGCATTATTAATGTAGGTACAAGTTAGAACTCGTCAGTCACCCAGAAGCCGCGCAGAGGATGGCTACATTTTTTGACAGCGGCGCCCGCTCACGTAAGTTGATTTGTATTTAAAATTTAAGCACATAGTTTAATACGTCTTCGTATATATCGCTTGTTTATTAGTTGATACAGAGAATCACATGTGTTTCTTGTACATTTCGTTATTAGTTTATTGTTCATCCTCTTCGAAATTTTAACTCGCACGATCGTGGCATGTCGGTTGTAGTACGTAAACTTACTTTTGACATGGAGTATTGCATTTTTTATTTTTTAAGTGTTCTTTGGCTATAATAAATGGTTTATTTTGACACTTTTAGGGTGCTCGCTCACAGAAGAAATGATATGTGACCTTTTACACAATGGAAATATCTCGGAGATTGAAGATTTAGACGACGATGATGTAGAAGTCGATCCGGATGTCCTTTTTCGGGAAACAGCAAAAGAAAATGTCTTAGAGGAGGAGCGAGATGACGAAATTATAAATGAAAGTTCGTTTGTGGCGCCCTCTTCAACTTCTCCAGTGATACAGCCGCGATCCCCACCTAAAACGTCGTCACCTCTCCTACCGACTCCACATGCTACTGCCCGAGAAACAAGAAGATCACGCCACAGGATTTCACATTCAACTTCAGTTTCCAGTAATAGATCGACATCCCCTGTTACTCATCGTGGAAGAACATCTGTTAGTGGAAGAAGATCGGAATCAGTACCTAGAGTTACAAGGAAACGAATATGGAAGCAGACTACTTTCACAGAAAAGGCTCACAACTATGCTGCCTTGCCAACAAAGCCGGTAAGACGTCCAATAGACTATTTTAATGACTACTTTGATACTGAGTTTTTAGAAAAGGTCTCTCACTGTACAAACATGTATTACCTACGCACTACGGGTACTGAACTCAAATCAACAAGCAATGAAATCTCTAAGGTATTTGCAATACATATCATAATAGGGTGCATTCCTTATCCTCGAGTACCAATGTATTGGAGAGCTGGTACTAAGTTTAGGCATGATGTGTGACCTGATGACAAGAGACAGATTTATTACACTTCGCAATGCACTACATGTTACTGATCAAAGTTCTCCAGGACCAGCCGATATTAACAACTTGCTATGGAAAGTACAACCCATGATTGATAAGGTAAAAGAAGCCTGTAATAAACTGGAAAGAGTACCGGGTTTTTATTCTATTGACGAACAAATGATCCCCTTTACAGGTCGCTGTCAGCTACGTCAAGTTGTAAAAAATAAACCACGACCTGTAGGACTTAAAAATTTTGTTTTAACCACGTGCGATGGAATAATGCTCGATTTTGAAATTTACAAAGGTGCCAAATCAAATTTCGGAGATTGTAATCTCGGTCTCGGTCCATCTGTAGTCTTACACTTGATAAAAAGCATACCACCCGGTATGGTAGGTGGTAGTCGTTCTAAAATAAGTTGCGAGAAATGTAACGTTTATTTGTGTTTGTCCCGAAATAAAAATTGTTTTAAAGCTTATCACATTTCAAATAGGTCATTTTTTTTCCTTCTGTAACAATTTAACGAGGCTGATTAGTGTAATAAAACATAGTTCCTATGTTACTTGCCATAATTAGTATATTAAAAGTTTATGTTATGTTTGATTAGTTAATTAGACTTAAAGACTGATTAAAAATAACGAAAAAATGTTGTGCTTTACGTTCTTTAATAAAAATAAAATATAATACGTATCTACTTTGTTTTATTCTATATTATTCATGCCGTAAAAACTCGGTGATGATACAAACTCACGATCGTGCGACTTACAATTATGTCCTGAAACTCACAATCGTGAGGGTCAGCTTCCTGGAGACCAGCCCCAGCGAGATTTTTTTAAATATTTTTCCCATGTATTTTGAACACAAAGAAAACTAAATAATATAATTTTAACATCATATGTAAGAACTTTACGTCTCGGGTGTAAAGGGGTAGGACAGCAAACGGGTAAAGCGATTATATAAGGGTACACTTTTACATATAATCTTGTGAAACTTGGAAACAGGTCCTACTCTGTAATTACAAAAACAGAAAAACACTAAAACATCACAATTTATAATAGTTAGGAGGTACCGTACAGGAGTTAAACGTCTAAGATTGGAGAGCAAGTGCCAAGCTTTCACAGCAAGCCTATAAAACAACGCCTACTTCGCTATTATCGCTGTTAACACCTGCAAAGCCAGTACTAATGAACATTATTATCAATTTAATCCAATCTGAAAGGCTATGATACGAACAGTCCAACTATAGTGATACAATATTCTCATGCGTTGAACTATTGCTTTAAAACAACAATATTAGCATGTAAAAAATATTTTTATAACGTATTAATCTGTTATAATTATTTCATCAATATGTATTTGAGTAAAATTAGTCTCGGTAACTTTTGTATGACCATTGTCACGCCATCTAGTATTCATATATAGAATTTTTATTCAGACATCAAATCGTACTGAATCATAAATTTTATAGAATTCTTAATAGATGGCGTTGAAGAACAATATCTATCGGTATTCCAAAAGCATTCACAGATGGCGTTATGTGTGAGTATAAAAAGAAGTGAAAATATAGATAAGATAAATGTATTCGATGGATGTATCATAAAATATATGAATGGATTATGGAAATACAGATTACCGTTGAATTATTTTTAGAACAAGCATATTGTAAAATTTCGTGCATTTCGTCTCTCCCTCTAACAGAATGCTGAAGTCCAATGAATCGTAAGCCTAAATAATCCATAAATACCCGCAATCAAAGTATGTAATGAATGTCATAATTAATATGTTTAAGCGCCAATTACTTCTTACCATTAAGGCCCTCGTTTATCGATTATTAGCCCAAATAAGAGTAATACAATATTAACAAATTCATATTTTTTTATTACTTATGACGCACTATTTATTATTCATTGTATATATTTTTAATATTATTTATTATTACTATTTCATCTCCTGTGATCAAAGCTTTTGGTTTCGGACAGAATTTTTTCGAATTCCTTCCCTTATTGCTTTGATCGCCTTTTTCGTACGAACACACGACAAACAGAGGTTTTATTGCATCCATCAGTAGCGTAAAGATGCAAACCTTTAAATAATACCAAACGCATGTAAGGTTTTAAAAATTGTATTTTACTCGATTCGTATGTAAAACAAACACCGTGATTCGGTTTTCTTTATCAACCCACACCATTTTAATATCACTAAATATGTTACAATGTATTGGCGCGAAAATAAGAAAACAATAAACGATCACAAAAATGACAGATTCCAAATTCAAAAGTAATATTTTGTTTATTTTTAATTGTGACAGTATTTATGGCCAGACTAAGTATATTAAAAATTCTACGCTTGTTTTTAAACATATCAAGATAATCACTACGTCTTTTCATTTTACTTATCGCCCAGTAATCCTACAGCCGATAACATTTTGAATATAATGTACGCCCTGTAAAAATATAGCTTCGGCTAATGATTAAGATATTTCTAACAGAGATTATGAAAATGTAAGTGGTTTTCAATGTTTTTCAAGATCATACAGACTGATCAAAGTAGAACTATTTATCGATCAGTATTTTAATAATATCAAGTACATTAAAATCGTGTATCTAACACCAATCACTAGTGTTATCGATTAGTCAAACAATAGTTTATATCTTTCGAATTTTGTATTCTATTTTGTACCAGCGAATAGGCACCGTGCAGCTATCATTTTGGTACGTTTAATTTACACACCAGCAAACACTCATGCTTATAACATTGTAATAAAAAAATAAAAACTAACTTAAATAGTCTTCAAAAAATTTGGAATTAAATGTGCCTACGTCGTTTTTTATTATGTTTGTAATTTAGTTGTATTTTTATAATCTTTTGTTGTATTTTATTTTTAAAATTAACATCGTCAACGAATATTTTTGGTTCAGTTTATTAGGCACGTCATGCTAACAATGACCATTTTTGCTTGAGTCAGCTACTTTCTTCTTTCTGGGAGCTTGGCACCCAGTACTGTTTTTCTTCTTTGTTCTTTCTTGACCAGTAATGCCCTTGGTGTTTGATACAAGATTTGTTAGAATGTAATCCTAAATTAATTCTATTGTCAAAATGTTTAGCCGAGAAATTTTTCGGAATATCTCAGAGGATTAGCGCTAGTGAGCATAATTCCTGACGATAATTTCATGCATCACAGCATGCACAGTTTTGCAAATCATACTAAATTGTAAATTTTAAAAAGGGTATTAATCATATAATTAGGTTCACCTATTAATGCATCATTACAGGAAACGGGTCTCCTTAAATTATTGAGCCTAGGCTTAAACCATACTACTATAGATTGAGGCCAAACTAAAGTCGAAAGTATTTAGTTAATTACAACGCAGCTTAACGTAACTCGGTCCATCACTTAGAATCGACACGTGAGTATATCGCGCTTCATATAATTTAAATCCGCATTATTACCTAGCTTAAAACAACGGAAGCTAATGTTACCGACAAAATTATCGTCTGCATTTAGAACTGATAAGATTTCATTCAATTGCCCTATTTCCTTTCCACAAAAGGGACGTCCAATAATGTTATCAAGCTGTAAAGTGTTAATGCAATTTTTGATAATGATAATTTACATATTAATACATTCGACGATACTGTATCGGCGGTGTATCTTGTGGATCTCTCTGTGACAGTATAATCATGAAATGTTACGCTTAGTGTTGCTCGCGCTTTTCGTGTTAGTAGAAACTGAGGACTTATTAGGTGTGAATTATTATTTTGATGTTGATTTTTACAAAGATTTTAATCGCAAAAA
Source organism: Carystus phorcus (assembly GCA_018248895.1). NCBI lineage: Eukaryota > Metazoa > Arthropoda > Insecta > Lepidoptera > Hesperiidae > Carystus > Carystus phorcus. Next base: position 15,322 of record DWJN01001621.1, read on the forward strand.
ATGTGATAATGTAAACATGTGGCGTCTTACTAGATATGAAAGCATAGGTATTAAACCTGCTTATGACAGTGACAAAGCAATTCAAGCTGTAGAAGAATGCTGTGCTTCATCGTTTCCTATTATTTTCATTAATGGAACTCTAGATATTAATGTTTATTCTCAAGTTAACTCTCAAATGTTCAATCTGAGCATAGAAGTGTTCGATGAAGACGATTTGTGTGTTACGAGTTACATACATTGCCCATCAACAAAATATTTTAGAGAGAAGTGGCAGACAGTATCTCTCAAAATTAATAGGCACTTTAAAGGATATGTAAGTACATTATATATTTATTGTATTCAATTTTGAAAAATCTTCTTAACTTTTTCTTTTACAGAAATAATGTTGTGTCGCTTAGTTTTACAATCTAAACTCTATGGTTTTACAATTCTAAAATCAAATCTCTTTGTCAATTTATTAACATTATCATTCATATTACGACATTTAAAATTAAAATCATTACGAATACGCACATTCAATTATGAAATTGTTTATTGAATTCAAATAAATAATTAGTATTAAATTCAATAACTATGTATTAACATAGGTATGGCAGCAAAATGGTTAAAAATCTTGTCTTTTGCTCGGTTTTTAAGTATATCCTAAAATCATTACGTTTTGCTTACGGATAATAAAAATTTAGGTAAAAGTCTATAATGACACTATTTAAGATATTGAATTATGATAACAGTTAATTAAATATAGGACCGGGCATTAATATTTTGTTTTAATCTGCGTTAATATTAAAAATATATTATTTGTGACGATATTAAGGCAAATATAATTAAAAAACTTAACTTACTAACCTGTACTACTTAACCATTTTTTTCAAGCGCATGTTAATAATGGTGCCTCGCATTTTCAGATACGCTTTCGAGGAAGAAGTCTCAATGAAATACTATTGATAGATTCCTTTCATTATAGACCAAATAATACAGTAACGTTTGAAGATAACAAATTTAAGAGAAGCATTTCTGATATAGAAGAAGATGAACTTATATTTACTAACGAAGCACATAATCAGAACGAGATAATTGAAGGCAGTGGTGATGTTGAAAATGAAACCGAAGACCCGCCAATAACAGATCAACCAGTACTAGATCAAGAAAGAGATACAATGTGGAACCCATTTACTATTACTCTTGTATCTTTCATGGTAGTTTTAGCTGTAACGTTGTTAGCGACAGGTGCTTATCATTACGGGAAAATAAGAGCTGGGGATCGTGTCCCGTTAAGATACGACGATGAAGAACCACCAAGAACTATCACCATACCCCGAGCCATTGGCAGATCTAACCGTAGTAGCCCTTCAACGGTTTATGATTATATTAATTTCTAATTTAATTATACTTTGTGTCAAAGAAATGAATCATATGAGATAAGAGTTTATTAACACGTTCGCTGGCTGAGCGTTAAGTTTCACAGTTACGATGTGATAGTGCGTCTGAGGACGGGCTATTTATTAAACGAATATTGTCAGTACGTGAGCTAACGACACTCCTATCAAATCAAATCATTTATTCGAAGTAGGATTTTACAAACATTTTTCGAAAGTCAACAAAACCCTACGATGAGTGGCCCTGGTAGAAGAAGCGGCAATAAACTCCCGAGGTGCTTTTTTTCCAACTCACAGTTACAGGCAGCACTTAGATCTTACAACTTATATCAAGCTCATGCCTAAGCATTCTTGTCATTAAAATATTCCTCTAATTTGTAGTAACCTTTTGACATTAAAATACCTTTGACATAAGCTTTAAATTGACAATATGGCATTTGAGTTAATTCGAATTTTATTATAAATTTTTACACATCTACACGTGCCACTAGTTTTACTAAGTCTGAAATTATTTATTTACTAGATGAACCAGCAAACGTTGTTTTGCCATATAAAGTATTATTTAAGAACTATTTTTATAACCATAAAAATGGTTATAGTGTGTTAACCTTAAAAGCTAGAAATATGCTATCGCGGACTATTATTTAGATCTTTTAGAGGGGAACAATTTTGTAATACATGATTTTTGAGTAACTTTCA
>DWJN01001622.1:0-17396 GCA_018248895.1 Carystus phorcus
CGTGTTAGTTAGGAGGTAATGTCATAAAATAAACACTTAGTTTAGTTACAAGGTATTTCCACATTTTAATTTAATACTGTTACAACCAAAAATATACTTAGCTGACTTCATTAAACTATGCCAATAATGCCTTTAAATTCAAAATGATGAAAAACTGCATTTCTCAAAAAATGTCAGTTAGAAGGTATTGGTACTTCACCGTCGATATGTGGTTTTGACCGCGTTTTCTCAATGTCACATCTGGTGAACGCCTTAGCCTCCTTCAAATTAGTCATCCGGCCGGTCACAGCTATTAGCTATTTTAATTATTTTCATCCTCTCCGCGACATTGTCATCGAAGTCATCTCGTGTCTTGTCATGACCTTGGTTTTCTGTTGGATGTATTTTTGGAACATTGTTTTCACGCAAATTTACTTGATTATAATGATTACTTAACATTTCGTCTGATACGCCTGATTCCCTTGTAGTCTGATAGTCAGGAATTGTATATAAGCAAAAAAGATTTTACCTACAACCCAATTTGCGGATAAAACTAATAATAATTTTAATAGTAGTCTTATGAATAATTTTAAAGCTTAATTTCAAAGTTGTCTTAATGTCGTCTTGGAATTTTAGTCCACATTATATAGTGCCTAGGTATACCAATAATTTTAGTTTCTAGAACTGACGACATTTGTTTTGATTTCGATTTGAATATGGAGGAGCCCCTCAAATGATTTTTGTTAAAATGGTATTGATGTGACGAATTTTTACTTAAATTCTACTTCATTACCCTTAGTGTATACTAAATTATGTATTCACCCTTCTATGTAAGGTAAAACAAACAACGATTTATTTCTTCGTTTATAATCCCTAGTGAATACAACGTTGTACCTACCTAATGGCCCTAAGCAAAGAATCTTATCATATGTTTGATCGGAACAATTGGGTACACGTAGCTATGTATATTCCATTCTGTCTTTATCCTTGTATTGTTCGCTTTATCAGATAATTGTAGAAGCTTATCGTTTCATATGAGTATTGCCTCGTTGTACATTTCGGTCGGCGTGCGCGCAGCTAACTGTGCCGCGACAGATGGCCCGCGCCTACACGGGCGCCACTCGTGTACTTGTCCCGCCGTACCCTGTACGGTGCCAATGGTAGCGATTTTAGCGTTTACACTTCAGTTTTTGTTCAAACCCTTACCGCCTTATTACAAAATAAGGTCTAAACCACGACTATCAAGTATAGGTTTATCTTTCATACTATACTTTAAGCCAAGGTTTATGTTACTTGGTCTAATAGAAGCTTAAACCGGTACTTTGCTAGTCCACGTTTTGTAATAAGGCCGTTACAGGTTAACTGTGGAGCAAAAGTTCTTCGAATTTTAGAAAATATAATCCTCCATTCTACTCTAAAGTTGATCGTAGAGAGTTTGTAGCTTACCCGATTGTTAGGTTATGTTCCCTTTTTAAACCTTCCGAAGTCTATTATTGCATTGATTGGTATCATACAGGGATAATCTAATACTTAACCGCATTCACGTTGCTCGATTATCAACAAATCACGCAAGTAGCCCGACTGTACTATTTGAGTAGACTAAGTTTCTGAGAATTAGGCGGTGAATAAAGACTCTGTTACTTGTTAGTTTTATTTGATAGTTAATTAAATATTAAGAATTTTTATATTCCCGCTCACACATTCCGCCCAAGATCTCGCTACATGTAGATTGTACATTGAAGCGAGGCCAAGTTTTTACAACGGTGTCGGTATCGCGCGCGTGGGCTGTTTACGCTCTTATATTATGTCGTAGGTTGTAGTTTGTGGCCGATGATCCGATAATATGTGATATGCGGATTGATCGGCATTTGATAAGTCTACGAATATTATAGATGATGTGGTAGGAGAGATGCGTCACCGACACTTTCAAATGCATTTTCCGTATTGAATAAAGCCTGTTGCGCTGATGTAGATATTAGTAATTGTCCTGTGACCAGCTGCGCCAGGTCCAGCATATTGTCATATCTCTAAACGAAATCACGTTGGCCTATCGTTTATATTTATCTAGAGATCTGTGGCCTGTGTCGTATCAGTTGCTTCCATGTATATATCAGTTGAAACTCTTATGTGGATACGGATAAACATTAGTGGTAATTGGGAATTTTATAAAAACTTCCTTGGTTTAGAGGGAACTAAGGATCAATACTTGGATTGGAACCAACTCCTCCACTAATGTATAATAAAGTGGATTTTATCTGATTCGTCATATCCACATATTTGCTAATATCAGAACAGTGAACGTTACGACAGGTAATAATCAGACAACTTCGTAATTCTTAAATTAACATATTAATAGGTATCCATAAACATGTAAATCGTACTTATTAATTTACATGTTTCTCAGTCTGAATTATATTATATTAATAGAGATAAATTACTGAAGTTATCTATAACAGGAAGTTCTGAAAGTTTGTTCGGGAGAAACTTATATAAAGGTACGAAATACATTTGACTTTTGGTAACTGAGCAGCAGAATTTCGTATATGTGTTAAGAAAATTTATTCCGCTTAATGGATTTCGCGAAGCATAAATTCGTAATAGAATTTGACTTGAAAAGTATTGAGGATTCGACTCAGATAAGAGATTGTCCAAAATTGATTAGAAGTTTGCATCGACTTCACTAACAATATCATCAGGTGGTTCGTACATTAAACTAACCAAGTTCCGAAATGGTAACACTTCCTATGGGACTTATAACACCCACCCTCGCGATCAGATCTCCTAATATTCTTATTTTCTTCGCATGACATGGTAGTAAACTCCCTATTTTAGTGGATATCTTACATAACTCGAATCCTCCTTTATAGTTTGATGCGATTAAAACCGCTCCCAAATCATACAAAAAAAATAACAGCGTAGAAATGTGTACAGACAGCTGTAAGGACTCAACTCGGATACTACGTGGAGTAACAGACGCAGGCAGGTGTCTTGGTTTATTGATAGCTGATAAGGATAGCGAGACGACAATCAGATCGTTGAGTTGTATGCGTGCGTGGAGAAGGTTTTGCAACCAAACAAATGACACAAAGAGCCTCTATCAATGCCAGATAACGACATTCAACGCTGATTATTCCAGAACGTTTGCCTCGTCCTGCAATGTAAATATAGAAATGTTGAAGTATGGTCATTGTGTTATATTGAAACAATCTTACACATTGTATTTAATGTCATGTTATATTGTAAGTTTAAAATGAAATTATGTTTAACAAAAACAGGCTCGTTGTTTGCAGAATTGCTTAAAACACCGACAACACAGAATTTTTACATTACCAATAATTTTCGTGCGAAAGTTGATAATACAGCGACGAAGTTGGCTTTATTGATTATTATATGAAGCTGCATTGCTTTCATCACAGTGAAGCCTGGAGATGGTATTCCGACGGAGAATGTCGAATCGTTAGCCCGCATTATGTCCCTCGCAATTTTCACAGAACTTTTTACCTCGAAATTTTACTGCTGCTCCACAATACCCGTTTAACGAGCCATTAAAAAACATAATTTATACCAAACTGCAACTTTAATACTAAAATATGCTCCGAACAATTTTCTTATATAAATTACTGGATCCATTGTGAATATAAAAGCAGTTCCAGCTATAGTGTCATCCGTAAAAATACGACGACTTTCATTGTTACATAATAATACTTTAACTCACTGTCTTACATTACTAAAACTTGAAATAGCCCTGTTAAAAATAAATTTCCAGTCTCCACTAATATATTGTTCGTTTTCACATCATATACGTATTGTATGACAGAAAATCCAGAGTCAAATTCCAAATAAATCAAGCGAGGAAATCGTAGAAGTCCGTACTAAATATGACGCGTCATACGGTCGTATTTTATCGATACTGACAGGAAATCAATTTGTTGGAATGTGCTATTGTATGTCTCCTATCAGTTTATTTGCACATAAAGTTTCTCAAGATCAATTTTACGATCTTAGTTATTTGCTATAACGTACTGACTATATCAGGAATCAATACGACCGCTCCTATGTGTAGTCGGAAGTTAATGTTTCAACGATTCGAAGAGGCCGCTCCTCGGAAACTAATTGACTTTGACGTTTCCAACTTAGCATTGTTTTCTTTCCTACTTCCCTCGGCAAGGACGTCTGATATTGTGCTATTGTCTAGTGTGTGCTTATCCTGAGGGGCACAGTACCCTATGAAGGGATGAATTATTGATTTGTTTTAAGTAAATAACAATTGTTTTAAGTAAATAGCAGAACGTCTGTTATTTGGTCTTTGTTAATTTCCATTTCACTACGTTGATTTTTAAATCCCATTTTATATTAGTCTTTGCATTAAGATTGTGTTTAGCTCCTTGTATTGTACATTATTTTTGTAATGTGTCATACAATTTACAGTTCCAAAGCTTTCAGTGATTGCAATATTTCGATATATTAAAGGTATTAGAGCCTTGAATCGGCGCAAATAAGATACAGATTTAACAAAAATCCGACAGCAGAATCAAGAACCAAATAATTTACGATAGTAATTTAATTATGGGAATCGTCTCAACGTTTAAAACAATAACTGTCGGATCTCTCAGAGATATTTTGAAGTCCATTTTTGCAATGACTGTGAGAATCGAACTGATTTTAACAGCATCTTTATGAATAAAATATATTGCACTGATATGAAACGTGTTTTAAAAAGGAGCCTTGAAACAGTTTATTCTCGTAAGTGTATAGTGAATCTCATTTACAATTCAATAAAGTAAGATTTATAAAATGTTGTGGTCCAAAAATAATATTATTCTTAACTTTGCAATATAATATGACACGGAATGCCTATTTATATTAATAAACGATAGCACCTGGAGCCACTTATATAAATTACTCAAATTGGCATATTCAATACATCAACGTTGCTGTAAATTTATTAATACCGTCTAAATTATCTTGCAAACTTTCAATTTTATTTAGATAGAACGACATGTTTTATCATGGGTTTCTCCTTCACCCATTGTGCTTCTCACTGAAATATTAGCATCTCAAGTTTACCGGAACTCTTACTTGTATCTTTAGCGATAAATTAAATAGCGTTTGTTCGAAACGTGGCATAAGCATTAGATCGAATGGCAGCCTTAAACTAAACCGTATCTATATTAATGTGCTTCACACCGAACATGAGACTTCAAATGACACTTCCATAAGTTTTGTTAATACCTCGTGAGGATCCGAGGGGACCTCGTAGAAAGCATGCATTTCAAGGTGTCCTGACGCAATCTTGATAAATTTATGATTATATTTGTATACTGGTACATTGAATTGTTCATATTAAGTTTCAGTCTCGGTACACTTAACCCTGGCAACTTTGTTGCATCGTGCTATATTGTCATACTGTATCGTTTTCAATAACTGTTAAGTACAAATGCTTTTCACAGTACATTGTGTGTTACTAATAATTTGTATAGTTTACGGTTCCAAAATGTATTATTTATTAGCTTAAAAAATAAAGACTAAGTTGTCCATACATCTCAGAAACGAATCAGAATTAAATACTGTTTATGTTTAATGCCTTAAAGTAGTTACCTCTGTTAGTACCTCTGTTAGTAGCTTACCTCTGTACACGCAATGATTTTAAGTATATATGTATTTTGCTTCCATATAATTTTAAACAAGTTCATGAGGGAATTTAAGCGCTAACAATGTTAGCATCATTTTAAATTATGTGATATATTTATTTTCATACCGCACCACACCACGACAAATTATATATTATAGCAAAGTTATTATAGAACAATCAAATGCCTTTGACCCAGTCTCGAGAATATGCTAAGGCTTCCCTATTTACTACTGTGTAATCGGATTGCACGAGATTGTTAGTCCGGCTTTCGTTTCATATACCTACCTCGTAGATACCTTTTTTCGCAATTTTCTGAGCTTAACATTAAATATAGTATCAGTTTATCTACTGAGAGTAAGTTTTATTTAAGTAACTTTAAAATTAAAGAATATAATTGAGTACCGATCATAATGCATCTCCTCAAAAAACTGTTTCCTTATACGAGTTTCTATTGCTTGCACGTTTTATATGAATCATTTTGGATATGGTCACCTCAATGACAAGATGTTTATTTGAAATCACGACAAAAACATATTTGATATTCCTCCTTACGACGACGAGTCGTCACGTTTGTTCCGCACTGTGATAGTCCTAAGGTCGGTAACTTAAATCACTATACACGAAGGTCTCGCGAACTTTGGCTTGTCACGGCCGTCGTTTGTATGCAAACAAATTTTATTTCAAGAAAAATAGACATTATTGTTATTCGTTTACGCGAATGACTATGTGATCACGAACTTTGATAATCCATTCAGCGGGAAACGTCTTCGTCGGAAATTGTTCGTGGGCTCGCTTATTCAACCTTCAATAGATTTATCTTTTTATTTGTACTAAATATTGTAATATACTACTTCCCTACTCATCTTGTATCACTGCTCTTGTTATGAACTTAATCTTCGTTCCCAAACTATTGTAATTCGAGAATGCTGTGAAGTATTTCATATTTCTTTAACAGGTATATTTATCAACAACGCAAATAATATACTATACCTATATTGACAACATTATATATTGACTACTTAGATTTATAAATAAATCGAATAAAATTTCGCGATCATTGACCCCAATTTGAATGTCACTGTGATATTTCTTTCTCTATATACGTTCCAATAAGATGTTCTTATCGCATACTTCTCTTTAAAGAGGAGCAGTTGTTTATACATATTTGTGGTTCGTATCAAGATAAGACATGAGTATGACGGATGGATGGAGAGGTGAGTGATTGCGTAAACCGTGAAAGTGCTACACTTCCAATTGAAATGGTCGACGATTTAGTGCACATTGCAGTGCACCACGAGCATTTCTAATCTAGTCGAGCAGTTAATACGATCACATGATATATAACGTACCACCTGACGAAGACGTACGTGCCATTATACCGTCTGCATTCGTACTCGCATCTGTTATTATAACATTGATTTCTATACACATGTTTGTTATTTTCACTTAATAAAACCTGTGTATGTTATACCAAGGCACACTGTTATTCAATGCTGATTTAATTTACCTCAGTGTTTCTGTCGTTGAATCCCGATATTCAACAATTATAAGACATTTGATTGACTACAAATGATTGTTCACTTCTAGGCTAGTATAGTTTATTGTCTTTGTTTGATAGTTTTCGTTTTGAACAATAAACGAATATTTTTTTGTTATCAGTGGACGATTACCGAATCGTGACTTATTATCTATTTATTATTTTCGCTTAAGTTCCGTTATACACAAAACACGGTTATGATAGTACAAATTATTATATTATAGGTTAACATAGTATAAAATACACGTTTATTTATCAATAAAATCTATCACACGCGGTTTGATATTGCTATTATGTCAATATCACTGCAATAAGTGAGTATAGTGTTGTTGATACTTTTAACATCGTTCTTGTTTTTCATCGTAATTGAAATTTATGATAGCCTCCGAGATAGTTGCCCTTTATAGAGAGTATACTATTGTATCCAAATATTTTTGCCTCTGCCTCTTGCTATCTCCGTACTCACATGTGAGACATCAATTTATATTGCATTTAATGACTCGAAATGTATTGTAACCGGATAGTGTTGTTCTGATAACGTTTATTTTTGAACATCGTGATTTATCAGTATGGAATATGTGCGTTATTGTAATTTAAGATGTTCATGTTACTACATTAACACATATTTGCATAGATTTTGTTACGTTTAAAAAAATACACGAGACATACGTACAAGGTGATATGGTGGCCTTTGCGTACAATGTGCCTCATCTACTATATTATAATATTGTTCTTATTGTTATTAAAATGCTGTAATATTTCCGTATAGCGACGCAATTGTAACATGCGCCTTCGCAAAGTTCCTCCATCATCTGTAGAAAGTCCAAACTTATCATACGAGAGACGTTAATGCCTATGTTATATGTATACATTCATATTTCAGTCTATAATCTAGTAGGCTTAGACAGATGAATGTCTAATTATAAAATATCCTATTTACTGCATTCAAACGAACGCTCATTCGAATGATTGATTAATTTTCTGATTGACAAATTTCTATTGACATATTTTATTTGTATAGTGATATAGTTAATTCTAGCGGGTATACTACTAAACTTTAGGCTTTAAGTCGACGCTGCTGAAGACAGTATAGTTTATTAGCGTTTATTTATCAAAAAGATTTTTTAATCTTGTAACCTAAGTGAATGTATCGTTATTGCTACAATGATTACGATCTACATCCTAAATCGTATTCTTTTTATCCTTAGGACTTACTCGCAAGTCACGTTTGGATTCAGGGTCTTACGCTCATTTAATAATTTTGCTACCTTCTTTGTACGACAATTTGTATTATAATCTTCAGTAGGCATATTAATATCCCTATCCTCAAATCTTGTGTGATCAACGGACCGAGTATGTAATTGTGGCTCTACGCGTATTTGCTCTCGGCGGCCTCGAGCTGCGGAACTAATCGGCGGCTGAATGTAATCTGTAACCGAGTTCGCCGACTGACGACTCGCTCCGTCCAGCCTACACCGCGGCAGCTTAGAGCCAACCGGCAACCGTGCGATCGTATTATTATGAAACCACTACTAATTGATACGGCGCGAACGATGCGCGCGACCAAGGTCAAGTAGAGAGGAGTTAATTGGCGATGATGGTAATGTTGTGGGTAAATATATTAATTTGAAACTTACAATGCGGACGTTTTGTTTTGTTTGGCGATTTTTCTTAACATTATTAGCATTGATATTAATGACGTTCATATAATTGTTTATGTAGATTTTAGTTTAGCTAAAGACAATGATTTAATCAACTACTTAACTAACAACCCTTTAGCTTATTTAGTTGGTAGTGTTAGAGTCTTCAATTTTGTTGTAGACTTGGCCTGTTCCTCCGCTCTTCTCTTCTTCCACAGTAGCAAGGTTTTAAAATTTACTGCATAGCCAAAGTTAATTCCTATCCTGAAAACCTGTATTAGAAAACGATCTTACAGCCGGAGAAAATAGTTACGACGGATAATTCAACTTAAGATTTTTGAGTTTAGAGGTTTTAATAAAAGTAAGTTTAATATCGCAAAACAATTGTACTCATTAACTAAATAAATTAGGCAGGTTAATTCGAATAATGAAAGCCCATAACACAATACCGTGACCATCTATGATCATTAATAAAACATGGCTTGCCACATGAATCCGCTGAACGCTTCCACGTTATAATTTCTCAAACGCATGATAATTGGAGAAGAAAAAAGGCATCCGCACTTAGTGCGGCCGACAGTGCATTCGTAATGAAAATGATCAGTCGGTTGTAACGTAGATGTCGATTTTATTCATAAAACCTCCTGCTTACGTTGTTATATAACGGATAATGAGCAATATCATTCTACCGAATCTGCGGAAAGAAAAATTCCTCCTCGGTTCTAAGGGATTGGCCAACTTTTAAAGCAAATACTTTTTGTTAGTTTCAACAAATCCAATGACCTGTTTCAGATCAGTGAGAGCGTACCCACAATTCTGCTCCGGTGCGAGTTTGTGGAGTTATAGGCCAACCAGCGTTGATAGGTTTTTATACCAAAAGCCTTCCGACTTGGTTAACGAATTCTATCTGACTGTACTAATCGGAACCAAAAATTTAACGTGTCCTCTGAAACATGAAGAAATGTTTCTCGCTAATGGTGACCCACCCACATATCGACCGCGCCCACAGTTTCTTAACTCGGTCGGTCTTTTAGGATCGACGCGAACCATCGGGCTTTGAATGCCTCTAATTCGTCCACTTTTTGCTTAGTTAAGTGACTTCATTACTAAGAACTTACATTAAGGAGTAAATCTTTATTATCATGGTTTTTTATCCTTTGAAGTACTTTGAATAAATATTGTTAAATTAGGACATTATAAAACTAAAATATTGCCATAACTTGATCGATTAAAATTAATCGTACACACAGAGTGTACACATGACACATCATTGTAACAGTAAGACGTTTAAAGAAGCTGGTAACGAAAATAAATATCACTTACAGATTACATAGGGCTTAAGAAAGAAATTAAAAAAAACACGCAAACGTACGGTTTTCAAACAAGAAAAAAATCATGTAATGGATACGTTACCTATGTTCATCAGTCACATTAAAGTCGAAATAATAAAGAAATAAAATTAACCTTTTACAAACGCACCTTATAAAAACGTTAAGTATGTTGAAATATGACGTTTATTTTGACAGTAAATATATTAACCACTAGAAATGATCCATTCATTTAATCATGTGCCAAGACATAAAAAACATAAACAAACTGTTAACTCATAATGGCCGCCTATTATCGAAGCGACCTTGCCTCGTCTTGGCTCAACGTCAGGTGCCAATGACTCCCCTATGACTTTCTACTGACTTTTTATTGCTGCCACTATTAATCTCATTCAACAAACAGTTGCACGTGGTGGGATATTTTTTAGGTTTCGAATAACATGCTTTATAAAATTAAGATTTAATGACATTTTGCTGTCAAAATCAATAGTGGCACTACAATATTTTGTAGTATTACTGTTGCACGTGGTGAACAGAAGAATCGTGAATAAAATCGAAGTGAAAAGTACTATGACTACAATATTTATTATTTTGGCAAATGTGTTCTTAGACTACATCCTCACGATAATTATCTTGTAATGTATGTCTCTGAAGTGGAACGAAAGTATTTCTTGATGAATAATGTCAAGAAAATACAATTGTAGCCAAGTGAAAAAGTTTACAAATAAACATTAATACTTCCTTGCCAATTTGTGAGCCAAGGAGTCATTAGCATAAATAGTTTTCTTTTTTACTTGTTTACTCGCCGCTGCAGCTCCATCTATTTCTGTTTGTAAATTTTTCTTACTGTCCTTAATCTGTTATGTTAAACTTTATTCAATAGTTTATTACACGCTCCAAATAGCTTTTCAGATTTGAATACGGGTTTTTCGTGTGCGTAAAGCTTAGCTGAAAAATAAAATATTTGCGATGTTTTATATCAGCGTAGAGTAAACTTAAGAATAGTTTTGTTAATTTCGTACTGCAAAAATTTCAGATAATTTAATTCCATGCTTAGGATATGTATAATTGTTAGTTCCAGATCTAACCGGTGGTATCCGCGTGATTCTTACACTGTCTTGGCCTCGGTACAGTTTATCTTTATTATTAGTATAGACATTATATGTAAATTAACGCATTAATAATATATGGAATCTGTCGGGCCCGTGCTGCACACTTGTCCAGCCTTTAGCCAGGTGTTATATCGCTAATTAAATTTCTACTTCTTTTGCACCTGTTACGTCGAGTAAGCTTTCAGTTCAACCGTGTTCGACTTCAGTAGAAATACGGGACTCATTTCCCTTTGCTTCTATCTTACATCAATATATGTTTCTCACAGAGATGGTCCGTTCTGTTTTCTTGTTTCTCTTATTTGTCTGGTATTTATCGCACATTTCTGCTATTATATAAAGGCATAGTATTAATACAAGTGAAAACTTTTTTTTAATTCAAATTCCTTTCAAACGACACGAAACCAAAAACCAAATTCTCAACTATTCCGTTTGAATAAATATTGTTGATCCCTGTAATTAACTTTCTATAAGATTCTATGCAATATACATAGTTTCCTAGAAATACTGTTTACTATTTTACGTTTAAATTTTATAGTCGGTTTACTGATATTAGTTCTTGGTGTTTTGTAATTATGGTTTCACCTCCTACCTCGTTATCGTGTGTAAGTGTTTCCAAGAAGCAATCCTGGTAGAACATTTAGAGCGTGGGAGAGGGTAGATGTGAATGCTCAAGATTGCAGCGTTTGACTGTAATGATAATATTATTGATGGGTATTTTAAATATAAAAACATTCCCACCTTTAATTTTATATTGCTTTCCTGAAAATGTTGGGAAATAAAAATTTTATTTCATTCTTATTTCGGTGTCAGCAAAACCTCATTTAAGTCCCTTGAAGTAGAAAACTTGAAAAGTAAAGTGATCGCGTTAAAGACTCTTTCTTTGGTCGCACGGTCAATTACTAAAATTGAATCTGGAGTAACCTAGTTCTTTGAAAACCTAAGAGGTCAGTTGCATTGAGGTTCTGGTAACCAGCAAATATTTCAAAACTGGCTTCGATTCAAATACGCCTGTAACTTGTATACTGATTTTAGCATGTGCCAACGAATGGTTCACAGCGCAATGGCTTATCTCGATCGTCATCTAATCAGTAAAGGTTAAGATCGATGCAATTACAATTAGAAATTGAAAAGATGGAATCAAGTAGTGAAATGTCATAAATTACTTAATGCTTTGAAGGAATATTAATCAAAAGGTATCTAATATTATAACTTTTAATAAGTAGCAAGCAATATTGTTAACTTTAACCAAAATTCTCGGATTGGTTAACAACTAAACTTTACTTTAGAAGATACTTAGGTTCATCAACCTATCCAATAATCCCCTCAAGCAACGCGTTGACCTACCGTAGGTTTGTAATAGATTGTACAAAGCCAAGAAATATGCAATGTGCCTTGCACGACAGACGACTAGAGCAGCTGATAATGATTGTAACGGCTGTGGAAAACGTGCCTTGGTGCATATTTTCGAGTGGGAACTCGGCCGAGTCTCAGTCAGTACCGTCATAACAGATTACCTGCGTTTCGAACTTGCGTAGGAGTCCGGGCGCCATCTACGCCCTCGCAGAATGTATCAGTTGCGTCAGACGGTTCAATTTACTTACCTTACGAGGTTGCTGAATCGTAAGCATCTGAAGTGGGTGTTGTGGCTTTATTATTAGAACATTAGAGATTGTGTTGTTTTGAACTTGTTCTGAGACTTAATTTAAGCAACGGTAAGATAAATGATCGAGAATAAATAATTACAAAACTTCGTTTAGCATATTTTTAAATGACCAATGCCGTGGTGTTTATATATTTCTTATTTAATAAAAATCCTTTAGAGACATCCACCGAATACAGAAAATTTTCAAGTGAACGCACAATTTGTTATACAAACCCCGGTAAGTTCGTCCTCACTAGATTCCTAAAGTCCCCTTTTATTGACTTTTTCCTTAGGTATTAAACGGTACTTTGTGATCACTTGACTTAAATCTACCATCTTCACGACTTTGCCAAATATTGCTGTAAATTCTCTTGACTTACTGTTTTAGTTAAACTTTTGAGTGAAAATCTGAATTCGAATCACTTTATATCTTGGATATTCGTAACTTTATATGAAAGATACACAACAATTTCTTTGAGCATTTGTAGTCTATAGAATGAATATACACCCTATAAACAATTTTAGTCATAATATACGGTACAAATGTATTTTTATATATATAATTCGTGTTCGTGTGTATGTCACTGAACACCTCATAAAAGGTTGAAGCGATTTTGATGAAATTGGTTGTGTACGTGTTATTCAATAATAGTTTAGATTCACCATTTGATTTAATATATGTTTTTATGTAGCAAGATCCTATCGATGTCGCTAGTTTATATGTAAGTCGTCAAAGACTTGAGTGTGTGGTAATAGGAATCCCGATAGCAACGTTTCATACAGGATATGATCCAATTCATTATCTGTCCCCTGCTCTACACACACATCGTCAATGATTAACTGATTGCCCTCATACGAACCGTCATACGAAAATATGCTGCTCACAGCTGGCAGTCATTGACCATGTTTGGTATTATTTGTGTTCATGTCAAGAGACTATTGACAGTGAAATTTACAACACTGACTAAAATTATTACATCATATAACTTATCTAATGCGCAACTTATGTAATAACATGGAAATTAGTTATATACACATAATATTAATAATTAATCCGTGCGAGAGAAGTTTGAAGAAATAGGTATTACTTACAGTAGCGTATTTTTAAATTGCAGGATAACATTGTCCAAATCCCTTAGTACCCATAGAAGTCTATAACCTTTCTTGTTAGTCTTAAATTCAAGATTTTATGACGGCACCGCAAATGCGACCTAATTTCAGAATAAAATGACGTATGGCAATTTGTTTGTTTGATGACGTGGAACAAAGACCTCCGCGGAAGATTGTTCGTCGAGGAGGTCATACGGTCGAGTTTTGCACCGTTGACACATTTCACTTTTTACGTCTTCTGACAATGGAATGTTATATTAAAAAAATGTTTACGAAGAAAATGTACTGTAAGTTGCCCAAAGGTTGACTGGCAGAGAATGCTTTTAGCATTAAGTCCGCCTTTTGTACTGATACTAATGTAGGGTGCAAAAACGGATACATTAATAAATGTTCTCATACGGAATTATGACCTTCTATATCACAAAGGAACTAACTAATATTATAGTGGTTGACTAAAATTAAGTCTATAGTTCACATTAATGATACGCAAACATATAGGCAATATGTTTTAGCTCATAAAAATGTTTCGGCCTGCAACTCATTAGCGTCATGCTGCAGGGTCCGACTGCGCGACCCTCTCCTCACAAACGAGCCGGTCTGGAGTGGCACTCCTTCAAATTGTCAGTTTCGTATGTCTTCTTTCAAAGTAGTTCTAAGTCTGGCATATTTGGGTACGAACTATTTACGCTCAAATTGATAGTTGAATCCTTCACCAAACTACACTAATCAGGACTAAAGAGCACGGTACATTTCTCTTCAGATGAAAGGTAAAGTTCATTATCTGCAATTAACGTTAAAATTAACGCAATAATAATAGTTTTTTTATTCATATACGAACACAAATTCCAGTCCCGTATGTTCCTGGCTGCAGAAATCAAAAAGTATTCGATGGATTGACTTGATATGTTTATACAAGATAGTATTTGAAAAGCATAGTATTTGTGTATACTTTTTATTACGAAGCACCCGCGGAAATGGGCATTTTCAAACGTTTTAAAATGCCTTAAAATTTGGCATAGTTGATACTTTCGTTGCTATGATAACCTGTCCTATGGTTTTCGCTAGTCTTGTAACTTTGATATACAATAAATTGTAAAAAATATATAAACAGCATACATTTTGTTTTAAAATTGTCTTAATGCATTGTACGACTTTTATTGTCCAATAATTAAATTACTAGATACTAAGCTAATAATATGTAACGATGTGATATAATAATTGTGACATACTAGATATGCAGGCTTTCTTGTGACGTTGATGCCTAAAGAACACCCTTAAAATATAGAAATACATTCGTTTAGTAAGACATTAATATATAGGTATTTATTAATTGGGCGTTTTAGACTGTTCCGTCCACATACCTATAGCGGTAAAACATATACATATAGTTGTATGATACATTTGTTACAATACAGATTTGTCTAATGTATGTTTCAACACGTTACGTGCAGTGGAAAGCAGGTGAGAATAGTTAGATTGAGAAAGTGATTTATCCATGTAAAATAGGCGTCGTTTCTAATAAATACAAGCATCAAATGTAACACTTTTCGACTCCACGACAATTTCCATCAAAGATCATTCATAAACCTCCCGTGTATGATTGTTAAGGTTTTATAGCAATTTTATAGCTCGTTGCGGAGGGTTCCGTATACTATCTCCGGTTCAAATATTTGCATAGTGACACTTGAGCCTGTATCCCTTCAAAGCATTGTCGGGAGATTGTGCAGGGGAGTTTCATAGTTTCATATTGCGGGGAATGCTTTTTATATTGTGACGTATAAAAAGGTCCTTTGATTCGGTTCATGGAAATAGCGGTGACATTGACTGGAGGGAATCGCTCCCGGTGATGGCGGAACACTTGTTGTACCTTTTCACTCATACATATTCGTTTGTATCGCTATTTATTTGAACATCTATGCACTTCTTAAGCCCTGGTGTTAAAAATGTGGATAGCAATGAATACTGTTGTAATGTGAATGCTTATATAATTGTGATCAAACGTCGCCTTGAAAAGCTCGTTTGATCATCAATTCCGTATGGACTTTTATTTTGCACAAACAGGCATTAGGTTATTGAATGTAAAAATGATTTATCTACAAAATAATGTGAACTTCATTTGGTCTCTCTTTAAAGTCGTTACTTGTCATTATAAAACAGTACACTTGAATCAATTTGAAGCGAATTAAAAATTATTATGTTCTCACTAATATAGTTCAATTAAATTTGTATTCAATTAATTCGATAATGAATTATATAATTAGTTTACAGGAAATAATAAGTTATATAAAAATTAGATATATATCTATTTATGTATTCATTATACTTTATTATTGATCGAAGTTTGTACTTATTAGAAACCTACTACTGTTCAATAGTGCGTTTGATTATATTTCAACAGTACCAATTGAATGTAAATCAAATTAAATCAATCAAACTATCAATTCAATTATTCAATTCGCAATTCGATCTCGTTATAGCCGGTGATGTTGATCATAGTAATATTAAGTCAGTTATAGTGCTAGTAAGTTTCGCAACCGTTTAATGTTATAAACGTTCCCGTTAAATCGAAAACGAAGCTTCCACACGAGTGGGCCGAACGATCTGATCGGACCAATGATTTGTTGACTCCACTCGGTGTAGCAATATTTTTGTGTAACTTCAAATTCATTTAGATATTATTCAACGTATTCGAAGCGGTTTTATTTTTCTGTACGTTCTACTATATTATTATTTAGTTTAAATTTACTAGCACTTAGATATTTTTGTTTTCATTCATACTTAATTATAGTTATTTTTGTTAATTATAATCTTATACTAATGCTCATCGGGGTCGGTACCTGGATGGATGACCGCTAGTGGCATAAATTTCTTAAAAGTTTCCGTGTCTCAGAGAGCATGTTAAGCAGTCGGTGCCGGTTGTTGTCGTAAATAACACTCGTCAAGTCATGCCGGAGGCCTTCGAGTGGCTTAAAAAACATCCGATACTCGAGTTGGAGATTTTTCCTTCCAATCCACGTTGGAGCAGCGTGATGAAGTATGGTCTAGACCTCCTTAGTCATGACGAGAGAGAAAGTAAAAGTATTGCTATACAAATAAAAATTTGTGTTGGTTACATTCCAACACGGGACATTTGCTATCATAGTGTGTAACGATCGTTTGTGTTACATATTACATACACAAATGTAAGTGTGAATTGCGTCATCGTGTGACGCGTGTGATGTTACATCGACCAACATCACTCAACATGTGCGGTGTCGCCGACGTCTCGTGTTACAACGTCACTGCTCCGGTCACTGCACCATACGGTCTCCAATCGACGTGTGGTCGTTGGTGAAGTTAACTACCGTTCAAAAGTTTGGAAGCAGCGAGGTAAAATCAAATAAAACAAAATTTAACGATCTTCAATTACTCATATT
>DWJN01001623.1:0-17390 GCA_018248895.1 Carystus phorcus
TAATTTGAATTATTGATCAGTTAAAGAGAACTGTTAAATTTTACTCGTAATCGCTTGTCAAATGCGTCTCTGTTTTATTATCGTGTAATCAACGTTTCAGAGACTCGAATTGATTTGACAGAGCTTCTAAGTTAACGTATCTGTTAGTTGAACAAGATTTTGATAAGCCTTTCACAAGCCGACGGTAATTGTTTGCTAGCGTTAATCAATTAAATATTTAATCGCTTATAAAATCATTACTATTCGTACAGTCACATCCGCGGGCTCGGATTTGTCGCAATAAACATTTCGATCGTCTTTATAATTTGTAACATCTTTACTAACACACATTTATATATACGTGTGCTATTAGGTAAAAAAAAGTTCCAAGAATACTTTAAATTCATTATTTTTACATCTCGAATAACCGTCATTATAACGCAATGTCGACTTTATGCATCGTTATATTTAAAAAATAAAAAAGTGGTAATGTCAAAATAATGTCCATTAATTGTTGGCTATGAGCCGTTCTCAATATACTATCTATCCATTATCTGTAGTAAAGTTAGTAGGTAGAACAATAACTAATGTATGTGTCATGTTAACTTACTAAGGTTAAGGGATAGATAGGATATTGGGACCGGCAATCGGATTGCAAGTAGGATAACGACGCGGCAGTATTAACTCGAAGCAATCATTAAAAGGACAATACGTTTTTTTACTAATAAGGTCGATTTTATAACGAAACGTGTAGATTAGTTTTGTAAAATGAACCTTAATGTTTGAGGAATTGATGTAACGCAGAGACTTGCTAATGTTACTGTTGTAAGCACAAATGTACCGTATTGCGTATAGCGCTATCCTTTTCGCTCATTAGGATATCGTATGTGTCCGTCTCATTCACACATTATAGGTTTAGATGACATATTTCAAATACATACAGATATGGATCAAAGATAGGAGTCTTGATCAGGTTTATACACGAAACTCATATAAAGCATGTTGTCTTTGTCTAACACACACATTCCTGTATACTTCTTTCCTTCTTCATGTCTGAGTGTATTATTTTATAATTTGATAACAAATTGTTAACATCTACTTGAATATCAGCTGCACAGGATATAATACTAACCGCCAGTTTCTGAAAGGCTCGTCAACGAAAATTTAACTAATAAACTGTCAAATCTGTTGTCAAACGTCAACAAGGTTGTTGAAAGCATGATTATCTCATTTGATTAGAACAATTAATCAGTTAAACAGAGCTAACAAATTTACTACCGTGACGTATTTGAAATGCATTTTTTTTTTATTTATCTTTGATTTATCATTCGCTAACCAACGTTTCAGAAACTCGAATTAATTTGACCGAGTTTCCTATTAATATGCCTGTTAGATCAACGAGATTTTGATAAGCTTTTCAGAAACCGGGGGTAAAAGCATCAGTAATGTCTTTCCGTCTAAGAAAGAATAGATGAAGAAGAAAAAATTATTTAGTCTATAGTACCTCTACAAAAATGGTTAGTTGAATTATAATTATGAATTATAAAGATATTTCATTTGACAGACCAGGAGGAAAGGAAGTACGGGCTTTCGAGCTCTCAGCCGGAATACGACGAATCGTTTGGTGGTTGAGTTTTGTTTTTTATAAATTCATATTTTTATAAAGACAGGAAATAATAAAAATTATGCTATTGCTATGTCATTTGATTAGGACTTGTCTAATATGTCTCAAACAAATACATTATTTTTAAACGTAGTTTATAGAGTAGCATTTAACTCAGTTGGCAAATTATTAAAAATAACACGCTGCAATTATTGTAAAACGATGAACGATTTTCTAATTTCCGTGTTTATTTTCGTCACAAAACATCAACAAACAATAACTTTAAAAAATTAAATCTCGATTCAACCTTGAGTTAGCGCCGCAACAACGGTTCAACTCAAATAATTGGGATTTTGTTTAATATCTTGTCGAGATAGGTATTTATGAAATTTACAGTTTCTGTGCTAAAATAAAATATCACACAAACAGGTTATTTTATTTTATAACGTTAATTAGATACATAAAGAAGATAAATTAATATGGTTTATGTAAATTGAATGTGCAATCGAATATAGGCCATTTGTGCTCTGGTTTGTTGTTGATCCAATCGGCATAACGATCGGTTTCTATAATCTATCTATATGATTCCCTATGAGCCGTATGAGATCGATGGGTTTAATAGAAGCAGACCATAAAATTCAAAATCATTTATTATCTATATCTCAATGCAGGCCATTTTTTTATTCTACCAACGTTTGCTATAACATCAAGGAAAAGCAGCAAAAGAGACTCCTCACCTTTTAAACTATTATACATAATCAAGTTTCTAACCTTTGCTCTAACTGAATGCGGCATTAATATTTCCAGGAGGCCTCATCATTTATGTATGTGTCTATTTATTATCGCTGTACTTTATAATGTGTGTGGTGTGTGTGTGTGTGTGTTATATAATGCATAAAAGTACACACACATACACATTATATATTGTCAAGATGGATTAAATTTAATTCTCTCGTCTGTACAACGAAATTGTGAAAAAGCATCCAGAGCTAGATATTCACCATGACAGCCTCTCCAATTTTTTGACTAAAGTTAGAAATTACTAAATTATTGACCTACTCTGTTGTTGTCCTCTCTTATTCTAAAAAAACAAAAAACTTTGTACAACGCACTCCTACACATAATACGGTTTGTTTTATTTTAGAGGCATGATGTGGTTACCTATAATTGTGAGATCAGTTCAGCCAGTATCCTGTATTTGTTGATCTTGTTTTATAGACTTAATATTAAACTGTATCTTATGTTGGTAATCCTTAAATAAATAAATTCTTCAGACATAAATTGTAGCAAAATTCAGAGGCCTATGTGTAGGCAATCATAAGTTGATCTCTGAACTCGTGTATTTCCTATACAAAGGGTAGGTACCTGTACTTCGGTGGAGGTGCTCGGCTCGCTGGTGCTATCGTCCTTGGTGCCGAACGGCAGCTTCGGCAGTCGTATTCTGAGCGGGGACGTGGTGGACGGCGGCGGGGACGGCGTCGTCGACCGCGACTCCGTTAGCCTTGAGTACCTACTGACATTATCTTTATGTTAACCTATATATACATATAACTAGATGACTCCAGCAAAAGTTGTTTTGCCATATAAATTATTATTTTAAAACAATTTTACGATAACCATAAAAATGCTTATCTAACCTAACAATATTGTAATACATGATTTTTGAGTAACTTTCACCGTTTACGCAGCGCACGCAACATAAGCTCAAAATTTTGCCGTTTTCGCAATATCTTTTATTACTGCTCCTCTCTTATTCATCTTAGTGTGATGTTATATAGCCTATAGCCTTCCTCCTTAAATGGAATATCTCGCACTAAAAAAATTTTTCAAATCCATCCAGTAGTTCCTGAGATTAGCGCATTCAAACAATCCATCAAACAAACAAACAAACAAACTCTTCAGCTTTATAGTATTAGTATAGATAATCAATATTTGTTTGTTTATCTGTCCTTTATGAAGCCTAAAATGATCGTAGATAAGACTCATGTTTTAGCAAATTGAATGAACAATCAATGTATTTATTTAATTCATTTTGCACGTCGCTGGCAAGCCACAAGACATGATATGGTTCGTGTACCTCGTAGACGTTGTATTGGAGTACTGACTTGTCGTTAGATCGCAGCGTGCCGTTGGAGCGCGAGGGCTTGTCGGCGGGGAACTTGTCCCCGGCGCTGGAGCCGCTCAGCTGCATGTCGTCCACGTGCGGCTGGCTCACCACCACCGTGTTACACACCGCAAGGATTAGCAGGAACTCGCGCACCTAAAAAATACCATAACGCTTTGATTACGCTATACATTTGTAGTTATCAATGACTTTACGTGCTATACGCGAGTAAACGTTAAAATTTAAAATATTTATTACCCGCGTCAGTGGTCCCGTTGGATTATAACGTAAGTGTCTTTAAGATAAGATTGAATAGGCATCTTCTAAGTTAGTGCGCTTTAAAATCCATCTTTGCTTATGGTAAGACAGACAGGGTAGTGGTCAAGCATCAACTTATAATGTGTAAAAAAAACAGATTTTAATATAAGAAGAGACTCATTTCCCGCTATAAGTTTTGAGTCGAAGCCATGCAATAAAAGTATGCAGATCGGTGTTAACAGTCGCGAAGTGGTAAATTTTATTTTAAGCGCTAAGATAAACTTTTGTAAACATGTTATATTCTATTGCTTAGTAACATGTTTTATATTTCTTTTTAGGTAGAACCCAATTTATTAAACATAACCTCAATAACAAATGATGATGATCATTGAAACTCCATTACGTTACTCTATAATTAATAAAAAATAATCACCTTTTGCGTGTGTTGAGCATCGTTGCTGTCGAGTAAGTGCTGAAGCATTCTTCTGTTCGGCGACACGTTGGTTATGGGCGTGACTATCGGAGGCAGCTCAGCCGAGGGCTCGGCGGGCGGGCCCGGGGGGTGGTCGTAATCCACGCCGCCGACAGTGCACCTCCTGAACACCATCTTGTTCTCCGTCAACGTCCCAGTCTTATCACTGAACAAGTAGTTGATCTGCCCCAGCTCCTCCGTTATATTTAACGCTCGACACTCCGTTCGCGTGTTCGTAACAGGATCGTACATTTCTACGTCTTGGTGAATGTGATAAACTTGAAGCAGCTTGGTCATTTCGATCGTTACGTACAAGGACACCGGTATCATAACCTGAAGCACTATTATGTACGTCCAGAATATTAGCAATCCCTCGTAGGCGGGTTTTTCCGTTGAGATGATGAATGGAACCGCTTTGTTCAGATATGGGCTGTACTGGTCCAACCATACCTTACAACCGACGGCGCCCGCGCAGCAAAGGAACAACAACACTAGGACGCACCATATAACATCGGTGTTCATCTTTTTCTCCAACTTAGAGCATTTATATCTTGGTCCACCGTTATTGAGCATGGCCTTTGTTTCGTGTCCAGCGTACACTACGATTCCCTCCACGAAATCTGTGTTTTTGAGTGTACATTCCCTAAGTAGTAAGTTGTCTGACGTGAGTGGAACTCGTTCTCCATCAGGATGTGATATTGTGCCAGTAAATCTGTATATTTTAGTCGATGGCCGCTCTACTTCAACTGAACTTCTGAATTTTAAGGGACAAAACTCTAGACGCTGAAAAAAAAATGGTTACACATTATCTTTATGCTTGTTTTCCGAGCCTACGGGTCTAAAAACTAACTGCTAAGCTATGTAAATGCCAATCAGTAACAGAACATTAGAATTCTTAGATGTGGAACAGCAGAAATATGTTGCAAACTAGACTTTTTGTTCACTTGGATGTAAATAAAGTTGATTAATATTTTACAAAGTCAATACGCAGCAATCTTACAACGCAAAAGCGCTGTGCAACAGTTCGATTCAAAGTTGTTTGACGTCAGGGAAAGTTTCTCACGCATGCTTCGTCACTGAACTATTATAATAATGATCAACAGTTTGAGCATCATCATTACCCCGCGTATAGTGATGCAACAGTAGTTTAGTGCGACGGATTAATGAGGTTAACCGTATACCATAAACAAGTACAGTGCAACCAAGTAAATGATGTATACCCAGTTATAGTGCATTAGAGTCATAAAGCATTTGCATGGTTTATTTTATACCGATTTTCCTAAACGAATAACTTGTAAACCAACGTAATGAGGCCGCTTTTACGTTAGCGGTATCTAATAATGCGGTTTACTGACTTTACCGCCTTAGCAGTTTACTTTTATGTTTGGATCATCATAATTTAACGATCAATGAATAAATAATAAATATAAGCAATAACTTTTTTAGTTTTTTTTCGGAAACGAAGGTTTATTTAAACTACCCAAAAACATAATGTATATCACATTCGTAGATTGCTTTCCACGTGTGTAGTTTCAAAAGTTTCTTGTCCTCTAGGAAATTGCGTTGTTTTTTTGTGGCTTCTACGATTTTGTTTAGGTATTGATAACTCTTGTCTCCTTTAATAGTAAATAAATTACATGAGCGTGAATATTTGAACTAAAATTAAGAATATATAAAACAACATTTTTTTTATTTACTTTGATTATTGTGGTAAGGTATCTTTGAGCCGACCTCGATTTAGGTCAATAGTTAATTGCACTGTATGCAAATGGGGCTGAAAGCGATTTACAGCTACGAAGAATAGAATCAAACGCGAATTAGACTAAAAGCGAAGAGTGTATTGGATCAATCGGTGATTGGACTAATGACGGCTACACCATAAAAGTCAATATCAATTCGAGTTATTTGCTTCTATCATCCATACGAAAAGGTTATTTATCATTAAAGAGAAGAGACGCCAATGGATATTATGCTGATCTTTACGTAGTCTTTAAATTACCTTGTCTCTAAAGCCGGGTGCGACGACTCGTTGTTTGAGGTTAGTCTCGCCGTCCAGGTTGCACGTGTCCAAGTAACATATCCCCATGGGGTTGGAGGAGTGCAGTAGGACCATGTCCGCTGGTATAGCTTCGTTGTTCGACAGGTGAACTATGTCTCCCACTCGTACATCCCGCCATTTCACTTGCACGTACCGTTCTACTGATCTGTTGAAGAGAAATTTTGTCAGTATGATTCGATCTGATTTTAAAAAGAGAAGATTTGTAAAGAGTTTTCTGCATATTGTCAACTCTTTAATGGCCCATTACAGAGAACGGGTCACTCCTCATCACTAAGAAGGACTAAACTACAGCATAGTCTACCACGCTGCTTCAATGTGGGTTGGTAAAGATTTTTTGCGTATAATCGTGTATAATCAACCTTTTCCTTTCTAGATTCATTATTTCGTCCATTGAACGAAACATTGAACATTACAGCATCTTCCCGTATGAGGTCTTTGGGATCTGCTCTACCCGGATTAAACTGCCGAGCAAACTATCACTATGATTGTATATGGTACAGTTTTACCGTGATGCAAGCAAATTTAAGAAAGTAATTAGCTCATTCCGTCGATTTCCGGTAAGTGTTAAAAGTCATTTTGTTTATTATTATTAAAAATATACTTTCGTCTCGATAAAATATTACATACATTAGAAAGTTATTAATAAGTCTTTATACTACTTTGCGCAATTCACTTATTGCATTAGTTACGTTACAAACAAACAGCCATAATTTAGCAGTTAGACATATAAATAGATAATAAACTGACATCACTGCCATCATTGTCCGCAAACAAAGCGGTGTAATAGTAAACATTATTGAGCCATTGTGATACGTTGGCTAAAAGTTTTGGATGAGTTCCTCTCAATCATCACAGACCATTTAAACATAATTATATTATAGTTGGGATCTGATACGCATACAAATAATTTGAAGTGTAACACTACAAAAAGCGGTCAACACGCGGGCTGGTCACGTATTTTACATTTAAAATACATATGTATGTATATGTTACTTTTTGGGACTATTGTTACAGTGAAGTACTTTTAAAAATCCTTTAATATTCTGAAGAATTGTTTTAGTCTCTACATCGACTACAAAAGAGGTTTAAAAAAATAACACAGATTCATAGCTTACAATTGTATGTTTTGTCTTACGCATTAGAATCTTACTGTATTAATAGAATGGATAACCTTTTAGATTGAATGCGAAGTCTAGAAATAACTATTTATTTAGAACTGACGCAGCGAAGGAGGTCAAGACGATATTACTAATACTTACAGTGGAAAAGGATATACCTACGCGTTTGTAGAATGTTGGCCATTTACTCGATTTAACGTAAGAGTATCTCAAAGAATTTACGGGAAACGACCCCGCGACCGATCACTTACCCCCTGGAGTAACTAAGTGACTGCAATTACTAGTCTCTCTATTACATCCGCCCTCAAGGCAGTAGGAGAGGGAGAATAGAGAGAGAAGATACAATAACAAATATGAAGGACTTTCATGCTGGACACCTTCAGTAATGAAGAATACAAATTAAGAAGATAATTCGTACTGATTGAGGATTGTTGGCTCTACATACTATTCTCATTACCTAAATACTGTGTATTATTTATTATACAAACACACACAAATTATAAAGATAAGCATTGGCTTATGCGGGTAGGTCCCTAGCACCTACTTCTGTTTGGAACAAGCGAGTCCACAGCCCTATAACAGACTAATGGACATAGTAGAGTGCAGTGTGGCAAGTATTTTCATAGTTACGGAAGATTAATTATTATGACTACTATATAGGTACACTTCATTATTATTATATTATTTATAACGAATCTCAACATCACGTCCTATCAATCATCATTAATACTTGAGTACAAGCAATGCAAGATACTGCAAAAACGAGTTAAGTAATAAAGTTCAATTTACTTCATCATAATATGTTACGAAGTTTTTATGAACATAATGAACAATAAGCTAAAACATTTGCTTACTCAACAAAAAGTTACATACCTCATGTAGCTTCCTATTATTTATAAACCAACACAATTTACATTACAATACAAGTCTAGTAACTTTCTAATAAAGTACCTAAAATTGAAGTTAAAATCGTGAGAACGATGGTATCACGCGAATAAACTAGAATATAAGACAGTTGTAGGAGCAACAATAAATTTCAACATGCATGTGCCCATTATCATGAGATAATGTTTGTAAGAGTATCGTGAGCGGACCCATTAGCGGCTAACTTGTGTTTCGTGCAGTCGAAGGGCCAAACAACGGCGCCCGCAATACAGCTCGCGTGACGACGACTTAGTATCGAAATGTCGTGATTGTAAAGAACGCCGTCGGCGATGGTATCGCCCTACCTGACGGGCTAGCACTTTCTTCATCAGTCGGTCTTTGAGAGCAACAGGTGGTTTGTACCGGCCACCGCTACAAAAGATCATAACATCGATACAAAAATTGACTCTATAATATAATTTGTTATGATGTCTTTCACGAAGTTCGATTCACGAAGAATTTACTGTTTTCTTATCCAATTAAATGAATTAATAACGCTGCACACTCATAGCCCCACACTAGGATACCCCGTGTCGTGGGTGCCATGGACAGCACAGAAAGAAAATTACACACACCCAGACCGAGAACAGAAATTTAAATTCATCATTCAAATTTCTGCCTCGCTGGGAATCGAACCCAGGACCCTTCGAAGGGCGGTCCGGTGTCGTGACCATTACGCCACGCGGGTCGCTAGAAGTGCATGTCTTAATACAGGCCAATATATAGCCCGAAGTCGTTTACGTCCCTTTATTTTTTTATGCTTGACATTTTTATACTCGCAAATTTATGATAGTTGATGTACAAAAGAAAGCTATCGCCAATAATATTTGCTTGCAACACTTTCTCTTTGCCCGCTATTGTTCGGTGTATTCTAATTTCTATTTCAATAAAATCCTAACAGATTCAGTGCGATAAGGATAGTATTTATTGAAGTCCCGGTGAAGCTCCATTGCTTCAACTCCCTCAAATTTTTTTTTAAAAAGGATCTCATGTTTGTTAGACATTACAACCTAAATGTTATCATTTACTTCCCGTCATAATTATTAACAGTTTTGTAAGCTACTAGTTATTAAAAATGTTTTAAGACGCGATTAGACCTTGACTAGTCGCAACTACTCTATAGGCCAACAAATGTCACAATATAATGAATTTCTAGTATTGAAAAACATAACAGCTGTACAAATATTGAGAGTATTAACATACTTCGTCATATCGTCACTGAAATTGCAGATATAAATCAAGTATTTAAGTGGGGAAATATAGTTTCTATACGTATATCATTTCTATATATCTTAGTATATGACTACCTGACTGTTTTTACAGGTAATCTTATTCTAGACAGATTAGACTGTTATCATTGTGTATAATATGAATTAAACAAATTATCCTCCGCACACTTAAATTCTATTTATCTACCTGCTTGTTCGTGGTACATACATTTTTGAAGTCTATATAATGATAATGATACAATAAAAATACTTTATTACATATAACCGTAATTCTTGTATATTCATAATGACTAAAGATATTTTTATACTGCCATGACGACTAGTGCCGATGTCATAAGTAAACAATATTTAAATTGTAAGAATATTTGAAAACAATTGAGTGCTTGAGCCATTTTTTTCGACTGCTGTCGTAAATAGTAATTGTTAAGCGATAGTAATAAATTAGTGTAGTTCTCCTAACTCACTCTTTTACGTAGCATTGGATGGGTGCGATTGAGGTCTCCTTAATTACAAGGAGTGAGCCGAGCACTAATTAGAAGTCGCAATTATAATTCCCAAGTCCCGCTGCACTTTCATCACAGAATTATTGAGATATAACACAAACGCGTGGTTGATTTGGAATGTCACAAAGTACGTATATTGGGTTTAATATGAGCCGATCTTATCAATTGTTGTTATAACCTTATGCCGACAACCGCAACATCGCTTAGCATTCACTCTTCACTTTTACGTTGTCATTTTTACTCTCTCAAAGACGCTAGCTTACCATGAGAGCTAATGAAATTTAATCTTTCCGAAATGAAATCATAGATCAATCTAAATTCTATTTCCATTCTCTATATCTGTGTGCCGGTTGGTACGTAGATCATTATAAATACGTATGAATGCACGAATCTTTGTACAGTCAGACTCTTTAAGTAAGGCGACAATGATAACACCCCAATCACAAAATTTTATGAAATCCAATTGAAGGCAACTTCGTTTATAATTAATTCTGAAAAACTTAAATTGCCAACATGGACGCTTCAAAATCATTTATAACCAGCGCGCAATCACGAACGTTTGCGTCAACATAATTCACTTTTTATTTGCCATCGGTAAAAAGGTAAAATCGAAAGCGAGGTAAAAGCACTCGCTCAGTTAGTTTACACGGCCGTGTGATGTTTGTTCTACATACAACGTAAGTACTTTGGATAATTTTTATATCCAGTCTTCTACTAGAAGCTCCCGATAATAAATCATGTCATCTCAAAGTAGAAACTTCTGGATAACTTCTTTTTTATTGGTAACTTGCTTCCTTCCCTCAACTTTCTTTGGGGACAACGCATCCATGTCGCCTTTAGTGGTGCTAATATCCATGGGCAACAGTAACCACTTACCATCAGGTAACTCCTCTCCTTTGTCAGCTACTTACATAAAAACTAAATACTAAAACTTTAGTAACAAAGGTTCAAGTTATACACGTTTATAAAAATCAAAAAAATGAGGTATAACATGCACAAGTTTTTGTTATAACCGACAAACAAAGCAGTCAGGTGACGTGAATAACTCCTGTATTTTCATATCCATAACATTGATGGCTCCCAACGCGCTGATAGATAACACGTAATATATGTATCTGCTTAGTAACTGACGCTCCGTAACTGTTTTAGAAGGAAACTCATAACCTGGTAAGAACCTAATCATTATGCAGGGGACTATAGTCAAAGACAAATTATTTATTTTGTCTTGGGAACTTACAGCTCACTTAAAGAAAGTCAAAAACTATCACAAGTAACTGCATTTGCAATTGCAGTAACATTATAACTTTTTTATAAAAGACAATACCAAAAGTCTATGCTGGTTAGAAGAGCTCTTCTACCTCCATCACAAGGACGGGGGAGATTAGATGGGATTCGATCTAACAAATCAATTCTATCTATATCGAATTAGCGCCCCGGCGGCCCTCCAAGCAGGGTCGCTTATTTTAGAACTAAAGAGCCTTAGGGCTATAGTTGCTTAAGGCGGTTTTTACTGGGTACGCCTAGGTCTCTTCACGAGTCCCACATAACCGGCTGCATTAGCATTCACCGACTCCCTCCAGTCCGTTCTACGTAGTCCTTTTCTCTTTGTCTGAACGCAAAAAAACAAAAAAAAAATACACCGGATTCCATAATAAAATTGCTATGGATGTTACCTAGCCAGTCCCGTTACGCAGAAATTTGTAACACGATATAACGCAATCTGTTAATGTAGGTATAACGTTTTTGGTTGACAATCGTGACGCTGCGCTGGCTCGAAGTGTATTATCATTTTGTTAATGTAAACTAGATACAATCATCAATGATTAAAACTATCTCTAGCTGATAAATCACGTTTCGCTAGTCATAATATATCAATAATTAAATTACTAAGTTGAAAATATATTGATTGTTATCGCTATTTCTTTACATACCTACACGCACTCTCACCTTTAAATTACGTAAAATAGATAAAGTACAAGAAAATTAAACGACTTTAATCGAAGAGCGATAGAAGACACGAAATGCCAAATATGTATGTATATATACAAAAAAATAACAGTCACTATTATTACCCAAATCCGAAGTAATCTACAATATGTTCGTGTAATTAGAATTTCTACTTACAGGATAGTTCGTAATGTTATTCACATTTTAAAACGTATTAATTCAAGTATTCTGCGCAAAAAGGAAAGTACTACAACATAAATGTTCCAACCAGGTACATACAATTTAGACACCAATGAAGCCAAAAAAGAAATGTGACGTCATGAACACTTCATAGGATTCCTAGGCTATTGAACGTAGTCGCTAATGTGAAAACTGTAACGTGACTAATCGAAGTAGAAAGGTAGCTTAACATTGTTATTGATGAAGTCTGTAGCGTATTGTCTTACCGAAGTAATCAACCTCTAATAATGAAATTGTATTTACATGTAGTAAGCAATATAATTAATTAACTATTAATTGCCTTCAACCAATTACGGACCCACTACTGAGCACGCGTCTATCCTCATCACTGAGGAGGTCTAGAGCATACTCCACCACGCTGCTCCAGTGCGGATTGATCGAAGTTGCAATTATTAATCATGAGACATTTTTTGTATGCATCCAAAAATTGTTTGAGGTGGTCAAAAACAGCATCATCACATTGTACAGCATTGCTACTGCTCGTGTATGACCATTGATCACGATCACGTACTGCCGATATGGATAGGGGATGCTTTACGGAAGTATCATAATATCAGTATGAATAATACAATCTTTACTCAAAGCCATATTATCAAGCAGAGGAGCCAGCTTCTCTCGCTCCTTAGTCCTATTACGTATGCATGGAATTAGGGCGGGAAAATATTTGTTCTTACGCTGAGTAACTATTATAGAACTATTATAAGTTGGATAATAATTAAATATTTTGTGACGTTCGTGTGATATCATAGTAACGCGAGATCTTTGTCCTACACAATACCACTATATTTCATATACTCTTGACACACTTAGCTTTATTTAAACTCAAGTATTATCACATTTTGGACATCTTTGTTGGCAGCAAAAGTATGCAGTAGAATTATTTAAAAAATAATGCGAAAATAATACTTTTAGAATATTTTGTATAAATGTTGCCATTGCCAACTTTAGAAATGTTTTGACAATGAGAAAAAAATTACTGGAGAAGTTCCCATGATAAACGCATTTTAAATTCCCAAAATACTTCATCTCCTTTAATGTTGAATTAACATAAATAATAGTTACTACACAAGACTACATCACCATTTAACGTCAGGTACGATTGTAGTCGTAAATTAACCAGTAACTGTTAAAATGTATATTATGTATACGTATGACATACATATATGTATTATATACATATGTATATTGTAGAGATGGAAACTAATTTTAATACAATTTAAATAAGCGTATTAAAACTTCTTAATTAAAATGATTCATCCGAGATATTAATATACCAAAACTGGATATGACGGGGACAACTATTAATTAATTTGATTTAATCGTTCAACAACTACACAACTTCCATACCTATAAATCATGCAAACAATTTAAGTCTTTCCATAACCACGATAACCATCCCACGGCACTCACTTAATGAACATGTGCACGTCATTAATTTCCCACATTCGGACCACAACATGCAAACACGGGGAGTATTTGGCAATAAACTTTGACATTGGCTCCTAACCTTCATTCATATTGCGTGCGAACGTCGCATTAAAGAACCTCCGGGCGTGTAAATGTCCGCGCGGTTTAGTTCCTATGGCTCACTTTCTCCCGAACTCAGCGGTATTCAGGCGAGGCGCGGCTAAATTTGTGCGCGTTTGAACGATAAGTGTGCCGTAGTTACATCAGTGAATCTTGGCCAGGGCGAGCAATGTGAAGGCCAGGCGTTCACTATCGACCTTACCCACTATGGATGAACTCAACCACACCGGCCACAAATTCGGACATGTGTAAAAAATACGCTTTTGTATCCATTAGACGCTCTCCAGGCTCGTAATAACTCATACGCATAGACATGTCGTGTATTTTGTTGTTCATGCTTACATCTCACAGTTAATTAGCATTTTGTGCAAGTTTTCCTTGTTACTTGAAACCGGTATAATGCAACGTGATGTTTATAAATCGAATGAAAACAAATATAAACAATTCCTCAAGTGCTGTTCGTTGCCTTTATACTATTTACGTATGATACTTAGCGCACTCACTCTACATTAGCAATGTATATGTAAATTTTTACGTGTTTTCATGGTATGTATGTATATGTGAACAAGAATACGGAACCAGACATAGGTCACTGTACTTCGTGTTCTACAATTTCTTTGTGACGCTTCTGGACTAGAGACCCTGGTAATAATGATGTCCACGTTGTTTATCTGCGCCTATAATAGCTATTAACAAAACTATTTAAGTGTACCCAAAATTTCAACTAAGGTTCAAATTCAAATTCAAATTCAAAAATCATTTATTCATATAGGTATTATTTCAATACACTTATGCACGTCATTTTTTGATTCAAATATTATGTCATCAAACCATTTTTTCATGATAACCGGAGCTAACATTTTGATAGAACGATAATGGTGTTCTTATACTCTTAACTATGATCAGATAAATATTCAAATATATACAGGTAACGTTTGTGCGTATTACGCGTAAAGAATTCATTTGATTATCAATCTGTAGTCGTGCCATTTCCTTTTAAAAGACCAGTAATAGTCCAGCCGTTTTACACGTAATGACTTAACGACAGTTCTTTTCTTTGAAAGAAGAAATTATACAAGTGAACTGATATTCACATAATAATCGAAATATTATATAGCTGCTTGAGTATAGTAATTTTTGCGGTGTTTGTCATTCTCAGTTCGGCCGTAAATGTAGATGCACAATAGAGAATGATATTCTGGTAGTACAGAATAATAAATTAATGTTATAATCATTATTGGTTATGGCTGTGGTATACCTCTAATTAGGGTATTATACAAGTTGTTAATTTGTTTAATTTAAGAATTCCTGTTAAATTTATTAACATCATTAATTATTCGACATCATAAACATCAATGTCTGTATATTGTCTGATCATTTCCTCGCGGCGGTCGGTCTTATATCCTTAAAATTAGAAAAATATTGGTTTAATAAATGAGCGTACAATTTTTAAATTTTAAGAGACATGACTCAATATGCAATTTTACGTTCCGTTTGTTACGTGAGACTAAAAGCATTTAAAAAGTCTTAATAAATAAGTTTTGACGTAGTTGACGTTTTGTAGTGTTCTCGTGTAAGTGATATTTTGCATCTCAATGAAGATCTTTAAACCGTAAGTTTCTACTTAGATTACCAAGTCAACAAGTTTGATGTTCAGATTAAGAACTGCATCATTTCATTTCACTTAGCCGGTCCCTTATAAACAATTATTCTACCTACGAAATTGGTATTAACATTATCTCAACTTCACCTGTGGGCTTTATTACTTTTTATGTATAGATATCTAGATAAAAATAAAGTAGATATAAACGTAAGAAAAACAGAAATGAATTTCAAAAGTCAACGAATTTACAGAACAAACTATAAAAAGAGAACATTAGTTTCAATCGAGCTCATTATGGAGTGATATTAAATCATTGCGGTTACTATGTTACTAGTGAATTATTTGTTACGCGTGTTTGAATTAAATCTTATCAAATCAAATCGGACAATAGAACAAAAGAAAATATATTTTATTATACTGTTTTGTATATTCTTGATAAGGGAAACACCGGCCATGCAATACGTTCTTACACACATCTCTTATATCGTTGTATTTCTAATGGAATAATGAAGTAGTAAAAGTATGAAGAACTCCATCAAGTTTCTAAGTTAACTTGTCCTCGTGGTACTGCCTTCTAAACAACGATCGAGGAGTCAACTACTTCCATTTAGAGGTATAATAGAGATAGGTTCTGTATCACCCAGTTTATCTGCACCATGTGAAAGATGGACAGATTCTTTGCCTAACTAGTGCTTTAATATTAACGGTAAAATATTAATCTTTATTTATTTATTTATGTACACACAGGATTATACACAGTAACAAGTGAACATTGTAATGATGTACAAAGGTACCCTATTTCTTTACAAGTGAACATTGTAATGATGTACAAAGGTACCCTATTTCTTTAAAAATTTACTCCAATAAACCTACGACTAATAAACCTACGACTGGAACGAAAATTTTTAGAGGTAGGTTCACGCGCACATGCGTAACAAAAATTGATTAGTTACATAAAATACTAATATACAGATTTTTATTTTGACTGTAGTAAATAGCTTACATTATCATTTAATGCACATACATTTAAAAAAATGTACATACATATCAAATATAATATTTATCTTGTAAAGGAGAAATAGTGTTATCCGAGTCTTTTCTTGAAAGTAACAAAGATCTTAGAGTCTCGTGTATTGAGTGGAAGAGAATCCCGTAGTCTTACTACATGAACGGTAACGGAATTAGAGTAGGCATATGTATGTGTTACTGTCGATGACAATAGCCAGTGATAAATTAGTTCTATATTTCCTTCCCGGTCGGCAACGTGTAGCGATGCCATTGGTGTTGCTATGGGCCGTCGAAATCATAATATTAATAACGTGCCTGGCCATTTGTTGGTTCTGCCAGTTTTTATCCTAAATTAGTAAAGCCGGCGTACTTCGTAGGTATCAGATTGGAACAATTGTCCCGTTTTTGTAACATTTCTTATCAATGCTCAGCTCATATTGGTCGTAGTGTTGTTACATAGTCTATAACCTTCCACGGTAAATCCATCCAACACTATCTAACATAAAGAGACTTTCCACTATCCAACATAAAGAGATTTTTTTAAATTCGAACCAGTAGTTTCTGAGATTAATGTGTTGAACCAAACAAGCAAAAAAACTCTTCCCCTTTATAATATAATAATAGAAAATGGAAATTCGCCATTTGATTTCATTATCAAAAGTAAGATGCAAATTGTTTTATAGTAATGAAAATGTTATAGTGTAGGAAGATAAACAAATGACGTCAGTTCTGTGAAAGAAAGCTCAGAAAAGAAGAGTGCAGAAGAAAGTCAGTTTACACTACAAAACGTTTATTATACGAACACACAGAAAGCAC
>DWJN01001624.1:0-17374 GCA_018248895.1 Carystus phorcus
GTACTAAAACTATAATTATAAATATATATCTATTGATGTTAAATGTAACACCTCTAATTCATATTGATATAGCGTGGTTTGGAACCATTACCATAAAAATACAAGAAAAAAAATGGTGTCCTGCAGTTAATCGCAAAAGGATAGGAAGCAATTTTAACAATTTCGTTATTTGATCCAAATAGCAGTGTACACAAGGATGTTGTAACATGACACATCTCAATTAAGTACTTTGCCTTGTAGACTTTCGATATAGAACAATAACAACTAAATAAACAAGAACCTTGTCCAAGGCGAAACATAATAATATCGGATTGTGTTTCTCTTACATTAGTAGGTTTAGACCAGTTTGTTACAGGAAAAGTGTTAACAGTTTCAATAACAGCATCTATTATGTTTCACAATGTAACCGATATGTAATTAAATTTAATAACCATAAGGAAATCTACTGTTTAACGTGTATAATATAATACTTTGGTCTATTTACGAATAGACGACGAAAATGTCTGCTGAATTTTATCGAAATCTTCGCAAAAAATAGGTTTATCAAGCATCTACTTGTGCCATTTTGCGTCCTTTTGTACATTAGTGCGCGCACAGCTTTGACAAGCAAATATAATGCCCGATCTAATCATGTTGATTTTTTTTACTATAATACTGCGCATAAAGTATATTGCTTGGTACATACCAATCAGAGTAATCGGCTAATCGCTCATTTTATTAGTATTCAGTCAGTAAGTTTACATTGCAATCATAATAGATAATGCCCGCGAAATGTGAAAGTATGTTTTTAAAATGTTTCAAAACATATAGATACAAATTTCCGTAATTTTTTTGAAAAATTACAATTAAAAATATAATAGGTGGTAAGGTACCTTCTACCGTTAGATTTTGATTGAGGAAAGTAAAATAACATTTTAGAAAATTATTACTTAATTATTGGAAAAATATCAGAAAAATATGTTTCTTTTCTTACCGAAATTTTTATTTTATTTTATATTCTTTGCCTTTTATTTGATTTCTAATTTCCTACTTCAATGTTGTTTACTTTTTATTAATATTATTTTGAATAGTATTTTCAATGTTGCTGGTTTTAGATTTCTAACTCTTAAACGTAGGTATATAAAAAGTACACGTGGCAAACTTCATTTCAAAATAACCAACTCGCTCGCTCCATCGCTCATGTGACGTGTTGTATGAATGTTTATCGTCAGAACAAAATATAAGCAGTCGTTTACCCCATGATCTATTTTCTAACTTATCTACGAATGTTATCTCCTTTGGTATCTAATGATATACAGATATGATATAACGAAAAGTTTCTTAACTTAGCGTCTTCCATTGAGCAATGTTTGCGGACATACGTAGATGTTTACATAAATAAAGCTAAGTAAGCAATACTCATTGCGGTTCTTATTGTTATACTGTTTAAGTTCCATGTGAATATTTAATATTGTAGTGATTTTATATGTGAGAAATCAAATATTTGAAGAGTTATTGTTGAATCTATATTAAGGACTTCTAGTACGACAACTGATTAAAATAATTTTAAGATTTTGGATTATTCAGGCAAATAATCTATTAGATTTATTTTACCGTATAATAACATTGTTTCACTAGCGAAATCAGCAATGATTTTCCTTCCTAGTTTACAGAATTATAAAGCAATTAATTAAACTAAATCTAAAGAAGTCTTATAAGTCTTGCGGTGAATGAACATCAAGTTTATCTGGGTACATTTTGAACTAGTAGAAAGAGTTATTTTTTTAATTAATCTTTCTACAATAAACACATCGATTTCTATTCATTAAATTTCAAGATTGAACGTTGTTAAGAATTTATGTTCCTTATCGGTCTGTAGCAACAAAGTCATACGAAAATGAGTAAGTAAAGAAAACGTGGAATTTTATTTCTCAAAAACCAGCTTTGAAGAACAAGTGGAAAAAATTCATCACATCGCAGGAAAGTCGTAACTCTCACCCACTTGCATAAACAACCACCTACGAGCTTTCCCACATTTTCTGTCTCGTAGCAGTTAAACAAACAGCACGATTTGCTTAAACAAAGATGTCCCATATACGTTCAGATGCCATTATTGAAGTGTTTATTCACAGAGAAAATTTGATCCAAAAAATAAACAAAAACAGTCCCCGGGAGTACCATTGTGTAATATTACTACAACATGAAATAAGTTCATTATAGAATATTGGCACCAATGATACTTATTAATAGAGTATAAAATTGTTCGAATAATAAACTTTTTAATGCAGTATTCACGTTCAGTATTCACGTTTAATGTCTTGACAAAAATCATAAACGTTTAGACCTGATAGCTCTTTGACGTAAACTAATATTATAAATTAAACAATTACATTCAAGTGTGGTTCGTGTAAAAACTTTTCGATTCACAAATAGCCAATATTGGTTGTTATATTAATGGTATCCACATCATAAAATGTTCAATATTGAATGATATCCTCTATGCTACTTCTCTCTCTGGTTTTTAGTCTGGATGTACGTCCTAGTGTGGGGCTATGAGTGTGTAGCATCATACTTAATTTAGTTAATAAATATAGTATTTTTTTCGATAATAGATATATCCTTTAAAGGCTATATCTGTACACTATATACAATAATAATATAATCTATCTCAACGAAACACTTATATTCGTATTTTATTACATGACTAAGAAATTGAACAAATGTCAAATCATCCTACATCGAGAGAAAATATAATATTTACAAGAAAATACGTCAAGCATTGATACTACGATTACATAATACGTGTATATTCGAAGCAGACGAAATATGAGGCCGCATAAATTAACGACACCAGTTAGTCGTTCGCTGGCGCCTGGGCGAGACGAAAAAGTGATTTGGCAAAATAATGTCTCCGCTTCATTAAAGGAATCTGGCCACATCGAGTTATGAATCTTCGTTAAAACCTTTTACTTGATAGGTGTTAAGAGCGCTTACTTAATAGTAGTTAGCTAATTTCTTTCTTCTCTCTTGGCCTGCAAGGAATCGGGGAAGCTTTTGAGATTGCTTATGTCCATCGCCGTAAATGACTACTTCGATATATCGAATATATCGAACGAGTGGCTCGTCTGTTTGTTTCTCGACTAGTTACATAAAAAAGTAAACATGTTACATCATCGATATTTAAAAAGTTATCAAGGGTAAAATAATGTTCCTAAGACTCTTCACTCAAATTATAAGAAATATAGTTAAAAAAGCTTAAAAGCGAATTAACAAATTGGACTAAAAATGAAAATAGTGTATCCAATTAATACAACTCGATGAATTTAGTAGGAGGTAATCCAGGCAAAACAGATAGTTATAAGTGGGTAAAATTAACGTAGAAATATTCCTTTACCATATAGTATATTGGATAAGCTGATAATAGTGCGTAAGCGTGCAAAACAGAGTGTATTTTCAGTAGTAGGTATCTCGTTTACTAATTTACAGTGTTATACTTGTTGGTTTAGTTATATTTATAGGGTTTTTTGTAAAATTGTTGCTGCGTTAATCTTATGAAATAAATGTTTTACTTTCTTTCTTTTTCCTTCGAAGTGGTTGTTTAAAACCTCGTTTTGGTGTGGTCTCCTTAAATTTATTTTGTAGCCTATAACAAGAAACAAACCACACACATTGACAGAAATTATTGCAGTTACGACAACCGACATTGTGGTAAGCGAGAAAGTATGGCTTATCGATAGAATTTCGATACAGCAACACGTCACATTTATTTTCGTCCGAGCCCTCATCGTAAAACCGTGTAACATGCATGCAGCAATAAAATAATGGGTTAAAAAGCTGCGAATATTCCATTGACGGCCAAATGACGCTAACGGTGTGTGGAACTCATGCAGATACTTCACCGCTAGCGCCATGCATGCATGCCATGAATGCATAGCGAAATAAATCTATTGATTTATGATTAAGATTCCGTTCATTCAGCGATAGCAGCAATAATTGCATTCGGCCATTAGCATAGGTATATGCTGAGACAGGCACGGCTAGAATATTTATGTTGATGATGCTTGGATAAAGGGGTATAAATTAGTCAATTTGTGTCAATGTCCTGTTATAATTTAAAGATAAACTTATCGTTATTTTGCATATACGATTCAGTTTAAGATCAAATATTAATATCATCACGCTAGTGATGATATCTATATCAATAATGATTACAATCAAAGTTGTTGACAACTTAATTAATGATGAATTTTATTAAATAGTAGTCAGCAACATTGTGAAATTTTTATTCGGTTATTTTCAGTTTTGTTGGTTGCAGCAAAAATCTTTTTCATCTACATCGAGTACTTTCAGTAAATTCCAAAAATCAAGACAAATCTTTATAATTTTTAATATTATATTTAATAGCAGCAGAATTCACAGCTAATTTTCTGAGATATCTAATATCAAGTTAAAAAAAATAGCACTACAGCTGGAGCTTAACTTCCATTTTTCTATAAGATGTACAAAAATGCAGAATTAA
This sequence comes from Carystus phorcus, assembly GCA_018248895.1. Taxonomy (NCBI): domain Eukaryota; kingdom Metazoa; phylum Arthropoda; class Insecta; order Lepidoptera; family Hesperiidae; genus Carystus; species Carystus phorcus. The sequence continues at coordinate 4,499 of DWJN01001624.1, forward strand.
GCTTCACCTGTAAAATACAGTATACCTACTTAAATATAATAAAGTGTTTACGACTCTGTTAATAGAACACAAATCAGAATACAATATTACAATTTGCACAAAGACCTATTACCGCAAACATGAAATTGCCTTTAATGCAAATACAGTTATGAGCTATATATCAAAATAAACAGTTTATGAGTAAGCCGGTCGATCTCAGGAGCTTATAAGTAAATGTAAGATTAAAGGAGATTCGTTTGATTCATGGCCGAGGCAATCGAACATAATTGTGTACGATTTGACTCGGAACTTACGATTACAACCTGTTCCTGTTACGAAGCAGTTTATTCTTCTTTTATTCCTCATCATATTGTTCATCGTGCTACTTTTTAGTTCGGTGATAATGGGGTTCCATTTGACAGGGCAATTCTGTAAATAGCAGGTCAATCACTTTGATTCAATCTCAATATTTTAATGTCATCTGATGAACTCGATTACTAAGCCCATTTTTTTATTTACGTAAATCATAAACCAACAATGACGACCACGACCGCTTTGCAAATAGCGCAATAACTAGAAGAAGGAGAAGAGAAATCACAGACAAATAAGCAGACGAGGTAATGGTAAGTGGTCACTATTACTAATGAACCGCAGTACCACCAAAAAAATCCATGATGTAGGCCAAGAAAGAAAAGAAAGAGAAGTAAAAAGTAAAAAGGAAAGAAAGTACTGTCCTTTGAGTCCTCAGCTGGAACACGACGAGTTGTTCACGACCTGACTTAAGCAGGTGAAGGTTCATATTTATTCTCCAAATGTTATCACAGAGACGTGACGTAAATAAGTTCCTATTAGCCTCTTTTATAAATCCGTAACGTTAATTTAATTAATTCACGAACTGCACAGAGTATTTGGGCTTCATCAAATTAACCAATTACGAATTTATTCGTTATTTCATTTGCCGGTCGGTAATGGCGAATGTTGAGTCTAGTAACTTAAATCGTGTACTTCATTCATATTAATACTCGCGAAGCAAACATCATATTCTCTAATTAATCTTGAAGATCATCGTGACCTAATATCCCCTGAACATATGTACATAGTTCTCTTTCATGTTCTTCTACATTAGTCTAATTTTCGAGACTTCTTTCTTCTTCTATTAGACCCTAGACTGACAGAGAGGCGATCTCCATTTACTTAGTAGCTGTCGTTAATTTTTTTAGAGCAATTTATTTTACGGCGTAAATTGTTATCGTGGTGGCGCAAGTTAAGCGCCTTATGGTAGTTTTCTAGATAGACCTATATTTATAGAACGACTATATAAATGTCAAGAGTAGGGAATAGAGTTATAAAATACTTCAGCGTAATTTACGGTGAAATGGTCATTATTGTGTTAAAGTTTTACGCCACAAAATGTACTTCGCTGTCTTTAAATCTCTCGGCAAATACTATTAAATTCACTTGAAATAGACACGTTAGGATCAATGATCTGAATGTGCAAATGTATTTACATAGAATAACGTGGACAAATTTATATATCAAGTGATATGCTCGTCTCCTATATTTTTATAAAGAGCTGCTAAAACACCTTTGCTTCTCAGAAGAATTAGCTAACATAGAACAGAAGTATTTTGCTTGAAAGATAAGAATTAGTCCCAACTTTTATTCGTTAATAAAAAAATCACTTTAGTACAGTTATAATTGCAACTTACTTAAAATTATTTGCGGTCAACTAAAGGGCGCGTATTTCTCCTTGTTAATGTTTGGAGCAAACTCTATTAGGCTGCTTCGATAGAGATTGGTGAAGGGAATAATGTTCAACCTAAGTTTCGGATGGGTTTGAAACGATGAGAGGGCTTTGACATGGCACAACAACAATCTACAATATCCAGCATCAAAAGTTTAACTCCTCCTTCTCCAAAGCAGAACTGCGTTCAAGAAAATTGAATTCTGCTACTAAAATCGCTCACCACCTACAGAAAGAGTCTGTGATTGTTTCACTTAGTTTATAGTGAAGATGCTGGACAATTACTTATTATAGCACTATTATATATGTCGAGTATTAAGTTACTGTACGTGGTACACATTAAAGGAATATATGATTGGAAGTAATTAATTACACTGTTCAAGTTAATGATTTTAATAGCCATTTGAAACTTTTAACGGCTGTAAAAATATCAAAAGAGAATGTTAAGTAAATTTTCGTGCAATCCTCATAAAAATACGACAATTAAGATTGTAATTACTTCTAACTAGGCACCGTTAATGTTCCTTTGAAGTCTAGATTTAGGTTCACCTATTTACACGCTGGATTGTTTCTCAGAAGTAATGACTAGAACAATAAAGTAACAAAAATATTTAAGCTTTCATGATCTAAAACTAAAACATTTAAAAACAACATGTTTTTAAAGCAACATGGTATGCTGTCACGAGCCAAAATATCCGAATCTAATATACGTTTATTTATCAAAAATACTGAAGCAAAACAAAATTTGAATAAAAAAGACAGTTTGAATTTACACAGTATAGCATAAGTCTAATCGGAAATTATTAAACAATGTTGACAGACCCGTATTGATAACCAGAGTAAGATAAATACAGAAATAATTTAGCACCAAGACAATAGATGTGGCAGACATTACCGATCTGTCATTATTGGCGGGGAGTGGCATATTTGCGCCACTGCATCGATACCAATTGACATGATGTCACCGTCGCATTGCATCATATGTTACCGATCGCAAAAAATGTTTTGGTACCTACAAAAAATATAAAACACTGGATAATGGATTGTACTGTTAAGTTATATCTCATAGTACCTAGATTAATAAGTCCAGGTTGGCCTGGCCTTTCTTCTACATAAAAACTACCACGTATTAAAGATGCTACTGAAAGGGACTATTATCTGGGATATTTGAAACGTGATTTTATAATAGTTTACTACAACAAGATAAATTCTCGGATAAAATAAGGTTAAAAGTTTTTTTTTATATAAAGGACTTTGTAGCTCATTCCGTAAAACCTACCTTAGACACCAACATTTTTTTTTATTCAAGGGATTTTGTAAATAAGGGACCACATCATATAGTAAAGACTACCTTAAATACTAACGAAAAAGATACAAATAGCTTAAAGACAAACGACCCTAGCAAGAGATTCAACACCAAATTACATGGCTTTATGTTTAATTTCGAGGGCAAATTCGACCTGTTTTATAAGGGTTATCTTTCGTGTGAACATTGTCATGGTAACAGATACCATTATTATATTGTTTAAAATTAAGTACTCATAAAATCCCAACAAATCTTACTCCACCACACAGATATTAAAGTTAATGCTTAATGTTAACCCCACGTGATGGTAAATGGTGAGGAAGCCCAAGATGGTGGATACTTAGTAAAAGCCTATTCACTCTCTTCTTGAAGCCTTCCACATCGTAAGTAACCGGGAACACCGAAGCAGGCAGGCTATTCCATTCCTTTGCGGTGCGCATAACGAACGGCGAAGCAAACCGCGTCATTCATACGGGAATGTTAACGACGTAAGGATGGATACTCGCCGTTGGGATTCAAATTATATATCTCAAATTATAAGGAGAGACTATAGTCTGTAGTAAGCTAGGTATTGGGTGGCAACCAAAATCTTAGGTTGCGCTTATGACTTGAACGCTGTTTTCAGTCGTGTACTAAGCTTATGATAATATTTAACGTAAGTTTTATAATATTGATAAAAAAAATTAAGTTAAGTCAAGCCAAATTTGAGTTTTAACTAAACCATACCTATGTTTCTCATACCAGTAGTAGTTACTAGTTCTAAGTAATATGCATCTGCTTTAAAACAACAGTATTTACTTTACACGAAGTACCAATCAAGGTCCATAAGCGATTGAGACGAATAACGACGTATAATTTTATGGGCTTAACACAAAGGGCTGATCTTATCCACATTGTAAGCTAATTATTAACTTGTCGCTGACTGACTGTTTTGTTTTTATCTGGTATATTTACATAAGCTACTTGTTTACTCTTTGCTGGAATAATGACGTTTTAGGGTCAGTTTCTAAATTACATTCGGAAACGTTTGAAATAATAATGTACATAATTCTATCTCTCTCTCTCTCTCCACACACTCATAACCCCACACTAGTATACATCGTGTCGTGGGTGCCATGGACAACACAGAAAGACATACACACACACCCAGACCAAGAACAGAAATTTAAACTCGTCATTAAAATTTCCACGTCGCTGGGAATCGAACCCAGGACCCTTCGAATAGAGGTCCGGCGTGGTGACCATTACGCCACGCATATATAATATAATGTTATCACCAAAAACCTGCAATGGAGCAGAGTGATGGAGTATACTCTAGGCTTCATCAGATATAAGTAGAATCCTTGCCCGTTGAAATCAATAATGTAATAGGTACTAAATTCTTCGTCTTAGGATTATTTTTGCAGTAAATGCTAATTAAAATATAACAATTCAACAAAGCTTTCATCTCCTGTTTCTTGGCCAACAATGTACCGTATTCTGTTGTTCCGATCCACGAGGGAAGTGTTCAACTTCTCATCTCGTCCTTGTTTATAAACAACTAGCGACCCGGCCACGCTTCGCTTCGGTAAATATTTAACATAAAAATCTTTATAATGGGTTAACACTAAAAGCTAGACATGCTCTCGCGGACTTTTATTTAGAACTTTTAGACGGGAACAATTTTGTAATACATGAATTTTGAATAACTTTCACCGTTTACTTAGCGCACGCAAGGAAAGCTTTAAATTTTGCCATTTTCGCAATATGTTTTATTGCTACTCCTCTCCTATTCATCTTAGCGTGATGTTATATAGCCTATTGTCTTCCTCATTAAATGAACTATCTTATACTTTATATATCATATACTTTTTTTTTTTTTTTTTTTTGATACTAAAAGAATTTTTCAAATCAGTCTAGTAGTTCCTGAGATTAGCGCATTCAAACAATCAAACAAGCAAACTCTTCAGCTTTATATTATTACTATAGATTAGTATACATATAAAAAAAAAGCACCACGTTTTACTGTTTACTTATGCGTCATAAACCAACACTTAGACATGTTACTAAACTAATTAAACAACTGAGTAATTAATTTAAAACCCATTTCATTTTATTTACCGTTTAATGGTTATGACATATTTGTATTACCATGGTATGTGTGTAATGGAGTCATTGTCAATTAGTATATTCTGTTGGTTAATTTAAATTAAATGTTTGAAATTCATGTGAGTTCTTAATATAAACTGTAATAGGTTTAAAAGTTGGGTTCCATTTCGAAGGACATGAATTGAAAATATTTATGCGTTACATTGTCTTAAGCTGTATTTGTTTTCAACTATTTAGTAACCTAGATTCCCTTCGAGACACATATCTCTTAATGTTTTTATGGAAATAACCAAAAAATCTTACCACATGATAATCAGTACTTACTGCCATCGCAGCAATACAAAAGCATTGCCGACGCGTTGTCGACTATCCAAGATACACATACGCACAACTTTCCTACTATGTTCTAGTATACCTGAATTGTGGGCGGTGTGAACATCACAATTAACACCCAACAGGAACCCAGCAACATTTCTGCTACGCCCGGGAATCAAACCTGCGATTACACGCTTGAAAAAAAACCGATATTTTCTGTCTCGTACGTATAAACTGGAACGTACTTCCTACATCCGTGTTCCCACAATTCTATGACATGGGGACCTTCAAGAGGCTGGTCCATCGCTTTCTTCTAGTTCGACAACGTGTTGGCATCCCTGGTGTTGCTAATGTCCATGGGTGACAGTGATCCATTACCATTAGGTGACCCGTCTGCTTGTTTGCCTGCTTACGGCATAAAAAAAATCGCTACCATCTAGCAAATGACTGCATTAAAGAATGATTTGTTTTTAAGTAATAAAAAAGTAAACTATTTAAAACTAAAAACAATCGTCAATCATAAGAACGCTCGAATACAATTTAAAACAAAAACAAACATCGGTCCAATCTCATGAACCGTTCAGTCGCTGCACGAGTTTTCGTCAAAACATACTCGATGGGGCTAGTCAAATTAGGTTCGTCTTTCATTGGAGTTCGATTTAAGCCCGTGATCTCATTTCGATCCAGAAACCGTGGTGATTTATCGTCAGATTACTCGGTGTCGAACCGGTGATTGCTTATACCATACAGATCGATTTTTTCGAGACAATCCTGAAGAAATGTATTTATGTAGATATAAGTGATAGGACACAAATTCTCAGCAGTACATACAAATGTTCAGCTCAATCGGTTGAAGATATCTGCTTCAAAATCGAGTTGCAAGATTCCTCCCAAATAAACATACATAGTTACATACATAGCCAGTTACATAAAAACTTTTAGAAAATACGGTTTCCGAAGTGTTATTGCTAGTAGTTAGTGTGAAGGCTAGTAGTGCAAAATTTATCCTTAAAATATTTTTAAATTATTACTTAAATTACTACTTAACCATTTTAATTTCACGTTAGGACTGGACGGTAACCATGTATCCCTCAGGCCTCGATTACTCGATTATTTTAAAACAAGTTAAATTAATTAATCAACATTGATTAAATTAGTTTCTACAGGTGTCCACCAGGTGGAGGTTTAAATTTTTAATCGGAAAATTATAAAATAATAATGACTAACTAATAAATACAGAATTATGTTAATTATAATTAGAGTAAATTGGTATGCAATTTGGGTAATGTCAGAGATTTAATAGAAACCAACATTTTCATGCAAATTTTTAACCTCCATTCCTTAAAGACATGATTTTTAATTGAATAATCTATCTATTAAATGGCGAAGTAATAAATTAGCATTATTATAATTCGTTATAATTATAAATTACAAAAAACTTTTGTACACTTTTTTAGAATAATACGCACATATCCGAGTGTGTACTTTGACGTAGTTAAATTTTGTATAGAGAAGGAGAAACAAGAAAAATATGTTTTAAAATTTTATAACATGTTACAAATATGTTAGTGTAGTATCATTTATAAATTAAGTATTTAAAAATTTCATACAAAAATGATCAGTTTTACGTGTATGTACTGTTTTTAAATGAGAACATAATTATAATACTTTTTTTATTTTTTTTACCAAGATCTACTGAGACAATAGGACTGCCATTTGTGTATACTTTACCCTACCAGCTTCCTAAATATACATATAATATATATATAATTAACTAATGTTAAATCGGCATGACTTGTTTGATCATTCAAACAAAATATAACAATCAAACAACAACATTATAACCTCATAGTTATGTACCAAAAATATCTCTAACCAAAACCCAAGCGCTAAAATTCTATAAACATATAATTTATTTCATTTAAACAGTTTTTTTAATCTTTACTTCTTTTTTGGCGGTAAAACGCATTTGGTCTTATTGATATTGATGAGCAACGGGCCCATTTTCCATCATAAAGCTCCTCTGCTTGTTGACCAAGTCTTAAAAATTGATTTTTACGTTTAAAAAGATCAAAATAAAAAACCCATTTATCCCGAATAGTTTCCTAATGACGGGATTGCTAGCAATACCACGGGTGACGCAACTGACCACCCGGCCGTGACTGTCGAACACTCCTTGATGGCAGATACCTAACGTCCTATTTTTACAGATTCCCCGTTGAAAGCCGGCACGTTGTCACGTCGTTGAACATTAGCACGTTCCCAAGGCTACATATCTGCTTAGCATCAGGATACTCAAGCATTAACTTATGTTTAAAAAACTTACTGATTGCCCGATATCATTGGCAATTTGTTTTATCTATTCGCTATTCAATTAGTGCAGAGCTGTGCGCAACGTTCCCCATGCCTGCCCAAGTCTGGCCTAGTCCAATCCGAAGTTTAATTCCCAGTGAAACAAAAATTTCAATGATGAGATAAAAGTGCCACCCAGTTCAATAACGTTACTCAAGTATGTGAGAAACGGTTCATCTCTTTTTAGGTTGAGGTTAATTCTTTTTGTAACGTATGGATACCTTGTATTTTTAATTATTTTTTCTCCACCAATCCGCTTGTTTTAGACCTCAACCTTACTTTTCACAATATAAAAAACCAAAAAAAAATTTACAAAACAGAATATAGAATTGTTTTAAATACCATTAATATCTTTAAAATTCAAAATATGTGAACTCTTCTAAAGTATTTCATAGGGAAGTTAATGTAAAAGTCGAATGCATCTTGAATTAGCATAATGATAACACCCGTGCGTAACGAATCCGTGATGGGGATTTATAAGTGGAGATATACAATATGTATATCTTATATTGTATGTATATCTTGTATATCTTATATGTATATCTTATATTAGTTATACCATATGGTATAACGTGATCTACGAGAATGGTTCTGCATGCAGAAAACTATATAAAAATTATTATTTCATGCCTTCGTGATATTGAGATGTCGTTTATTTAATTATTTATACATACATATAATCAACGAATTCGTCACATGCTATCCTGCAACGTGACAAAATCGTGATCGGATCAAATCTTCGAACCCGCTTGAATATTCAAAAATTTTCATCGAAATCAGTTCAAACATTAAAAGGGACTCAGTGAACAGAAGAATTATGGAATATAAAGATAATAAAATTGTAACCAATGTCTATACATGGAAGATATTTAAGAAAAACAATTAGGAAAATTATCGACGAGCTAATAGTTATTTAGAATACAAATAACTATCCTTTTAAACATACAAAAAGTCAATATACATAGAAGCGGTTTTTTAATTTAAAAACAAAAGCACATTGGTAGTTTGCACATAATTAATAATAATATACCCAAATACGTACATATAATTAGAAAATACAAGTATTAGAAATAAACCGACATATTTAGCCATGTTTGTTTGTATAAAACTATCTCCTGATACAAACTGAGGACGTGGAATCACGCGGAAGTAGCCGGCCCTCCTCAGACATTCAAACGTGACGACGAGCCGTCGATAACACAAGGGAACAATGATATTCGTGATATTTATTAAACTGATTTCAATACAATGCAAAATAGGGCTATACTACAAAAACTTGCAATAAAACTTAAGTTTTCATACAGAAATCGATGAAATAAAAATCTTCTAACAAAAAAGGAAAACCGCCTTCAAAAGGGATACAATAATTTGATGAAGAATCTGCTTAGGAAGTAAGTGCCTTTGTAGGTGCTTCAATTAAAGAAACTGGCGCTGACGGATTGAGGACCTCCTTATTTTTTTAAATCGGTTAAAAATAGAAATAATTACTGTCAATGGACAAAAGTTATCAAGTTACATCCATGAGAAATACAGACCAATTGAGAACCTCCTTCTTATTTTAAGTCGGTTAAAAATTTAAATTATGTGGATTAGACAATAAAAAGGCCAAAATGACACTTATACATTATTATATGCATTTACCACTTGCTGTACAAATGTTGAAACTATAGTCACTAGAAGCCTAGTGATTAAAAGCTTGGCGCACGTTTTTAAAACGCCAAAAGAAGATTGATAAAAAAGGCACTAAGCGTTAAGCACGCCCCTTAGATAAAGTTGAAAAAAAATCGTATAAATAAAATTAAACCTAACATGAGTGACGTATCTGAAGTATTTACAGGCATTCGTCCATCCTGTAGTAAAAGCCAAACCACTCATTTAGTCTGAATTCTGTTGAAATATCTGGGCTCGGTTTCAGTTCGAATTCTAACCACGCCTCTCATTTTGAAGTAGAAAATGTATGCTTCTTCCTTTCTTTCTTTCTACCCTTTGTAAGATAACAATGCATCATTGATTTCTTCAGTGTTGCTTTTTTCTTAGGCGACAGTGATGGTATAAACCGGTTTAAAACTCCTGCAACCAATAGGTGTACATGTTGTGAGAGGTTACGCACACATCGATGAGGAAGTGTGTGACTATAAACCTGCTAATTCTAAACTTAATTTCAATACGACATATGTATTCATGACAGCTTCATTAATAAATGCTGTTCCAATACAGAACATATTAAATACATTCACAAAAAATAATCGCAATAATTGCAAACACAAAGGAATTGGAACAATCACCTCACTGAATCACATTCCATTCCACATACGAAAGAGAAACCACACCCGATTCAAGTAAAGAATGTAATAAAAGGACATTCGAAATAAGCATCCATATAAACGGACCTAATATAAAGGCGAATACGAATGCATTTCATTTCATTCGACATTCGAAAGAGAAACCTACAATTAAGAATGGTATAGAATGGACATTTGAAATCCGAATCAGTATAAATGTACCTGTTATCAAAGAAACACAAAATCGTGACAATAATGAGTCGAAGCGGGTAGGAAACGTCACATTGACCTATTACAACCGATGTAGTTGTATGGCTTTCGTGACACTTTAAAGTATTATCGGATTTTCGAAGCCGTGTTCCAAACGGGGTCATTAATATGGGAGATCAAATTCTAGACCATTCCGCTTATATTAGACGTGGTTAGTAGATAAGATTGCTTAAGATATTTGTGGACTGCTTATTTACAATATAATAAGTCTGTGTTACTGTTCTATTTATTTTAATATAAAGATTTTATAAAACTAACTTCTTCAGAGGTTGCAATGGGATGAAAAAAGATATTGAACATTGTATTACGTACAAAAAATGTATTTTTGCGTACTTAAAAATATGTAATGTAGATCTTTAGCTTCAGTTTTTGGAAATACTCATACAAAGGGCAAGTAATAAAAATACTAAGAAAAAAATGTATACACATCGATATACGTGTGCAACTTAAAGTGTACTCTGTGCTTACAATTAAATCATAGTTTATTTAGAATAGAACTATAAACAATTTCAAATGCCATAACCGTTTAAAATTCATACTAGCGTCGCCCTTCCGATACTGGCTATTGAGTATGCGAAAGGGCGCTTATCGGCGATATAAAGAACACGAAGGATTGTGACGACAATTCCAATTGATTACATTTGACACATAGTTACTTATGAGGAACATTGTTGCCAATATTGATGGGTTAATTTGTATAATTATAAAATGTATTATTATATCACTTCTTATCTATATAAATAACGATGAATTGCTGTTCGTTAGTCTCGCTAAAACTTTAGAACAGCCTGGACCGATTTGGATAATTTTGGTCTTAAATTTTTTGTGGAAGGTTTAAAAAAGGTAAGTAAAATATAAAAATGCCAGGTATTAAAAAAAAACAACAATTTTCTACGCGGTACAAAGTCTGTCAGGTCAGCTAATTTTGAAATAAAGAAATATAAAAAAAAATACGTATTAAGGTAAGGAGATCGAATTAAAAGCTCACGGTTGTAAGAATTTGGTCTCACTGCCTCTGGAATCCTTAACATTATCATCGTAACAATAATTATTAATTTTCATCAGATTTTAAACAAGTGTGATACTTTGCAACATGATGAACTAATTATTGTTGCTCACTAACTTTTATTAGGCGTTAAAAAAATGTCATTTAAGTAATTCAAAAGTTTATCTAATGCATTTAATTAAAAAAAATATATACGTGCATGTAATATTCGAATTAATCAACCCGGGCCCCCCTCCACAAGGTCCACATACAAACCACTAAACGAATACTGTTTATAAGTTATACACACGTATATAATAGTAACTCTTACCCCCCACGTTGATACACAGCTGTATTTCACACACATCAAAATTATATTACTGTATTTATTCAGCAGAAAACTGACATAAATTTTATTACTTCACGAAATCTTTACCTTTCATCGCGTATGCAGGAATCCTTTTAAGAAACACATTAAACCGCTTCTCTTTTTGGAACATCAATCGTTTAACGATGCTTCCGTGCTGAGTAAACACGATAAATCTTGTAGTTATTATTTTCGCATACCCATCTAAAAGGATCTTAACTTGCGCCTTTTGTTTCAGATTAGCTTCAGTAAGCCTGCGGGGTCTTCTCGTAAACGCACAACTTGCGAATACAGAAATCGAACAACCGGTAAGAATATATTATTATTTAGATACAAAGGATTAAAATATTAAGATACAAAGGATTAAAAAATTAAGATACAAAGGATTAAAATATTTAGATACAAAGGATTAAAATATTTAGATACAAAGGATTAAAATATTTAGATACAAAGGATTAAGCTAGTCGCAGTGAAGCGTTGACTTACCTTTGAACTTATATCAAATCAAATCATTTATTCGAAGTTTTACAAACACTTTTCGAACGACCACTATACCATCGCTTCAACAAAGCCCTACAATAAGTGGCCCTGGTAAAAGCTGCAAGAAACTCCCAAGGAGCTTTTTTCTAACTCTCAGTTACAGGCGGCACTTAGATATTACTACTTATATTAAACTCATGAATAAGCATTCCTGTCATTTAAATATTTATTTAATTTGTAGTTACCTTTTGACATTAGAATACCTTTGACATAAGCATATACTTCATACATAACAAACTTCGTAAAATTTCGTACATTCAAATAACAATAAAGAAAGCTTTATTTAGGGCTTATTTTATCAAATATCGAGTAATTATCTCTTGAATACTTGATGAATGAATGATATAGAAGTATGACAATTAAAACTAAATGTGGACCGTCTACCAATTTTATGGTCTTACGGTTGCCATATCATGATGACATCTGGGACTGACAGCTTTACGAGTCCTCCGAAGCACGGAATCGCTCAAGAAATTTTGCCACTAGCTGTCACCCATCCTGCTACTAACAATACCAGCAATTGCTTAACTTTATCTATCACTAGATGAACCAGCAAACTTTGTTTTGCCATATATAAATTATTATTTAAGAACTATTTTTATAACCATAAAAATTGTTATAGTGTGTTAACCTTAAAAGCTAGACATA
>DWJN01001625.1:0-17370 GCA_018248895.1 Carystus phorcus
TCTAACAGATGGCGGTATAAGGTAATTAATTGGCAAAATTGAGTATGTAAACCTTAGTCACAGCAACGCGTGGCCGTGTCTGTTAGATTATATTGTTGCAGAACAACGTTACATTACAAATTTAACAATACAACGTTACATTAAAAATTACGTTGCGCTAACATTAAAAATTAGACACAAGGACAAGTACAAAATCTTAATTCAATATATTATTTTTTTCAGCTTCCAAGTTTAGCTTCATATACTCCATTATCAAAATTCGATTGGAATGATACGTCAGTGAACGATGGTTACGCGTTTCAATGTAATCAAGGAGGTGTCGCTCAAACAACACATGGCCACGGACTGGGTGGTAGCAGTTCTATTAATTATATGATCTACGCTCGAGGTGATCCCAATGACTACAAACAGTGGGCGGAGATATCTAATAGTTCATCTTGGGATTATGATCAAGTACTTCCTTACTTCAAAAAGAGTGAACGGTTGGAAGATCCGGACATATTACAGTCTTCCTACGGATCATTTCATGGCACCAAAGGCCCTATGGGTGTCACTATACATCGTGATTCAGAAAAAGAAAAATATTTAAACGCTTTGAATGAAGTTGGTTACAAAACTGTGTTGGATACTAACGGCAACGATACATTAGGTTTTAACTTCCCATTGTATACTGTAGCAGAAGGTTTGCGGCAAAGCACGTGTTTCTGTTTCGTATCTCCGGTAAAAAACCGAAAAAATCTGCATGTATTGAAGAATACAAAAGTCAATAAATTATTATTCGAAGGAAATATTGCTGTTGGAGTAGAAGCAGTTACAGCGGACAATGTAACGCTGACAATTAACGCAAATCTAGAGGTTATTTTATCAGCTGGAGCTATTAACACTCCTCAACTTCTTATGTTATCGGGTATTGGGCCTCAGGATCATTTAGAGTCCCTCAACATAACGACATTAAATGATCTTCCAGTTGGAGAGAATCTACAAGATCATAATGGTGTTATAATAGTTCACCAAACTGAATCGCTTAATACAACTGATACATGTATAGACCCTTTCGAGCCTCGAGATATCTACATAAACGGTTTTGTTTCTTTAGATGAATATCAAAGTTATCCTGATACACAATTCCTAATGTTATCTACAAAACATACTCCAGCTGTTATAGAAGCCTTTAGTGGTTATGATAATGATATATACTTAAGAGTGATGAATGCTAGTGTTGGGAGAGAGTTATTAATTACAAACATTCTTAGTCTTCGTCCTTTGTCACGCGGCTCTATAAAGTTGAACAGTACCGATCCTAATGACCCGCCCAAAATATACCTCGGAGCTTACAGTAACCTAACAGACCTAGATGATATGATACGGTACATTGAAGATTATCTCCGTATAGAAAATAGTACATATTTTGAAAGTGTTAATGCACAGAGAGTTGACTTGCCCGGTGATAGATGTAGCAATTTCACTCTGGGTAGCCAAGATTATTGGGAATGTTATTCAAGATGTCTTATGATATCTATATACCATTATTCCGGTACTTGTTCCATGGGCTCTGTCGTAGACAGTAAACTTCGGGTATTTGGTATGAGTAATCTGAGAGTGGTTGACGCCAGTGTCTTTCCTGTCATACCGAGAGGAAATACAAACGCCCCTACGATCATGACGGCCGAAAAGGCTGCTGATATAATTAAAACAGATTATAATATGACAGTAACATAAACTTTCGATTTTATAGACCGATAACTGTTTTATTAAACGTATTATATATTGAATTTTAATCAGAATGTATTTAAGTACTTATCAAATCCATAACGAGACAATCGTTTCATATATTATTGTTAATGGCATTTACATTAATTTTGTATGTAATTTAAATATATTAAAGTATTTTATTGTTTAATGTCGTTTCTTGTATTCTTCAGCGGATACTTCAGTTACAGTTGACTATAACTGAAGAAAAATGTATATATAGACTACCCTAGCTTGTTTGTTCTGACGTTAAACGAGATTGGGTTTAACCCTTATGTAGCGAGCCGAATTAGCCGGCGCAGAAAGAATAACGTTCGTGGCGTTAATAAAATTAGTTTATTAATATGTAACGCCTAAGTTCAGTAAAAATTGTCAGAAAAATTAAAATATGAACGTAATATAATGTGGGAGCTCGACCGAAGCTAAAAGCGCATTTTAAAACAACTGCCGCTCTATCTTTTGTTTTTATTATTTTTTAGTACGCGCTCCCGTTAAGTGGCCTGTAACTTTATATAATGAAAACTATAGATACTTATAACTAATAATAATTTCCGTCGCCTACACCTTGATTTCAACAGAACACAGAGAAATGGATTTTAACCTCATTACAGCTGAATCACTGGTAGCCTGTAAAGGGACATGTGCATAATTGCAGATACCAAGTATTGATTTCTTAATGAACCGTGGTGATTGAGGTAACCTAATCCACCATGCTGTTCCAATACAGAGTGAAAATTACGTTTTAGGATCTACATCTACCAATGTGGCTTAACGACTGATCCAACGATAGTAATTCACGCCGATGGTATTTATCGGAATAGAAGTAGAAATAAAATTATTTGGATTAAAAAAAAATCTATTACAATATAAGTTTTAACAAAAAAAAAACTATCGTAACCTCTTGTAATGTCTCTTTTTTGATTACATTGACCATCACAAGACATATTGATGCTTCTTGAAGACAAACAACGTAACTCCACTACAAAATCCGCCGCATTATTTCCAAGGACTTTAGGGGCAATATACTAATGTAAAAGCTTGCCCGCTTGTGATTATAGCAACAGTTTCCATAGCAACAAAAGCGAAAGTATGAAACTTTACGTAATTTACTTATTTGGCATTTATTTGGTTTTACCAACATAGAATAATAAGTCCAATGAAGCCACCAAAAAAAAACTTAACAAAACAGTACCATAAGCAGGTAAATAAATATTTATTGATCATAATTCGTCTGTGTCTACGAATGGCCTAGCAAAGATTAAATACCAAGCGCATTAGTTTCTAAAACAACAGACAGTTGTTGCCTAGCAGCCAAAACTGCGCTTTGTTTTGTCAATTTTGTACAAGCAACTTCAAGCAAGGTTTGAAGACCTGATTCTAAGTTATCGAGTGAAATGTTTAAAAGTTCAGAATGTCCTCCACAATGCCCGTGCACAGAAGAAGAGTCTACCGAGCGGGTGCTTCTCACACCGCACTGCGTGTGCCCCCGGGATGAACACGACATCGTGGTCCACGAGGAAAATTGCCTCCTCTATAAGAACGAGAGGATTATTTTCCCACATGTAAGAATCTAAATGCATTTTTTTATTAAATATAAGTTAATGCTTGACTACAACGGTGATGTAGTCTTGGGTGGTAAAGCGGATTAACTTATTAGAAGCCTCACTCTTGATTTGAAGACAAGATAATCAAACGGGAATATAACAATATTATACACTATACCAACACTATTCTCTTTTGAAAGAAAAGGCCCTTAACTGTAGTTATCTTCGAATTTCAGGAACCAGAAACATGTGAATGTGACGAGCAACCAGCAGAGGGCGCTGTCTGCAAGTGCTGCGCGTGTCCGGTGGATCAGTGCCATTGCAAGAAGGCTGGCAGGGAAGCATTTGACGAGTAAGGTCACCAGGCACACTCCTTTACACTGTATTAAACTGTTCCTTGACTACATAAAAGACGTATAACTAGCGTGAGATCTGGCGATTTCATAAATTTATAATTAATAGTTTCAAGGAAATTAAAAATATTTTTAATGAGGTACAATTGTGATTTGGTTTATCATTTGATTTGTTATCGATTTTTAAAAGGAAGGTTCTCAATTCTCAGTTTTGGTTTTATCTTTAGTGGGACTGATGTCCATAGGCTGTGGTGATTGCTGACCAATACTTGTTTTAGATGCATAATTATGCTTGTTTGTCGGATAGTTATGTACAAAAATTCTCATCTCAAGTAAACTAATATTTCAATTTCATTGACAAAAGAAAATAGAATTAATCTTGGAAGATTTCAAACAAAATTTGATACGAATAAAATAATATTGCAGAAAGTCATTTATATTCACGAATTGTCGATAATTTAGAAAAAAATGCTACTGCCAATGTTGCAACAATATCCACTTTCTTAACAGCGTAATGCTTAAGCGTATTCGAAACAATGTCATCGATTTGCGAATTCAAAATATGTTATAGTTAAGTTTTTTAACTCAAAAGTTATATTACTATTTGAACAGATGGCGTAACAAACGGGAAATGGGTGCCATGCCTGCGGTGCTCGAGTCGACCCACCCTCTCATGCAGAGGTTCCAAGATACGCTAAAGAGATTTTTGGAGAAGGAGAATGCCATTGCTGAAGAAGAGATCCTAAATTTAGTACGCTAACAATTTCTTATAATAGATGTTCTTAATTCGATAAGCTAGCGTTTTGTAAAATTGCCCTGCTGGGATAGTAGTTTTAAGGTTTGCGTGGGAATAAATGCCTGTATTGCAATATATCATTATTTTGTATGGCTATTGAAGGCCTAACATTTCCCAAGAAAGTCATACTTAGATGCTGATTAAACCTTTCCTAAAGTTGCTGCTTAATTATTCTGTACTTAGATATACATATAATGTAACTTGTGCAACTCATCTTATAATGACATAGTTATGTATATATGTGTATGTAGTAACGCGAATATATTAGAATAATTTAATAGAGAATTATTTTTTCAGCGCGACGAATTAAAACTTAGCAAACAAGCTTATGACACTGATCTTGAAGCTATATATCGTAGTGACCATGATACGAACGCACAGAGGGTTAGTATTGAATTTCAAGAGTAAATTGTTATATTTTTTACAAACACTCCAAATGATTACGCTATCTAATGATTACGTCACGAATATAGAAAGAATGATTCCTAGTATTTCCTAGTACAAACGTGGTGAATATAATTGTTAACAAGAGTATCAGAGTATTTTTTAAATACTGTGACACAAATACCAAATTTAGTTTAATCATTGATTACGTTACAAAACTTTATGCCTTAAATTGTGTATGGCGCAAACCGTCCTAGTTGTCAAATGTTCTTAGTCTTAAATAGTTGTCAAACTAAATATTACGTAAAAAATAATTAAATTTTAGGTTTTAATTGAAGAATATGAGGGTACTTTGACGAAACGTGCCTCAGAAAGAGAGGCAGCAGAAAAGCGAGCTCGTGAATCTAATGAGCGATACAAACGAGCCAAAGATAAACTGGAACAAAACATTATTACCGGTAAGAATCTGTTAGTTGGATAAATTACAAAATAAAAACTTAGGATTTATAAACTCCTATTATACGATTAATTGGATGTCATCATGTGGCTCATCTGTTCGTTTACCGTTTAGTTACATTAAATGAAGAAAATAGCGCTTTTATAAATCTTTTGGAGAGTTTAATGGGGATAAATAGTTCATGGATTATCGTCAAGGTAGTCGAGATAGACAGCGAATCAAAGGTAACTTGGATTATAGAACGAGAAGCAACAGAGGAGCTGGAAGCGCTGACGACACTGTGTCGGCAGCTGGAGGCCTGGCGAGAGGAGACCGAATCGGACCTGACAGTGAGTCAGCGCATGTCAGACAAGATGCGAGCGGAGAAGAAGGCTTTGGCTGACGAGAAACGAGAATTGGTACGGTTGATACAGAAAATTTTGACATAAAAACTATGATATAAGTTGCTGAAAGAAAGCTGCCATAATTCATTAATTTGTTACAGGATATGATTATTTATAGCTTAAACAACGAAGTTTGGAAGCTGGAATCCAAGCTGGAACTATTTCAAAAACAGTTGGATATTAAAAACGTAGAAATGGAGAAAGTTAACGACAAGGTAGTTAAATGAATCATTTTAAGTGTAATAATAATAAATAATAAAATATAGATAAAAAGATATCGATAATTTCCAACTTACATCTTTTAATTACATAAAAGATTCTATGTATATAAAAAATGGAAATATTAGCAGACTACACGATATACTTGTAATTTTTTTAAACAAAGTAATAAATATAAATCTTATTAAACAGGTAACAGCTTATGCGGCAGAATTAGAAGATTTGGAGCTAGATAAACGAAGGCTTGTAAGCCTGTGGAATTCCGTGTTAGTAAATATACAACAGCGAGATAGAGTTTATGATTCAGTGAGAGATGACTACAGGTATTTCATTTCATTAAACTTAACATATTTACATAACTGTAATTCAACCTACAAAAGATAAGTGCATTGTTTTAAATTATGCTCTTCGAACAGAGCCTTACAGGAAAACTATCGGACATTGATAAATAATTTGGAAATTACCAAAAAAGTAGCAATGGAAGAAATGAATAAGGGAAAAGAAATAGAAATGAACAAAGATAAATTATTATACGACATTGCCAATGCCACTAAACTTTGTAAGTATTGACTAATGTTAATGCTTAGTAATTATAATTTAGGTAGACAATTTATTTCAAAATTTCATTTCATTTGCAATTGCAGTAGAAAATGAGGATGCTAAACGAGTGAGTCTCGAGACACATATTGCGGAACTAACGGAAGCTATTGAGATGACGGAAAGAGATCAAGAATTGATAAAATCGGTAAGGGACAAGATAATAATAATAATAAACATTTATTTATTTGCTCTCACAAGGTCTTAAAACAGCTTAAGATTCCCTTTTCTGTTCACAAATATTACTATCTATTTATACATGCTTTGTACGGACTACGTAAATAGGTGTTTTAATGTGGAATGAAACAAAACAATAGTAATATACATAATATGTTTACATATTCAGGAAAATCAAACGATGGCAAACATTCTGAAAAGTACAGGAAAAGAATTCGACCATAGAACTGAATTGAAATTGAAGTTAGAAAACGATATCCTTACTAATCTACAAGAATGCCTGTTAAATGATAAAGCTGTGGAATCCATGGCTAATGGTATAAAGAAGATGAGAGAAATGTCAAGAAAACAAGTAAGAGCTTCCATAATTTAATTATTTGATATTTTCCTATTTATATATAAACCTATAACAAATTTTGTTGATTACCTAAATATAATTTGAGTGAAAAGTCTCAAGTTATAAATGTTCATACATCTTTAGAATTAGCATTGCAATATAATGGTTATATAATTTTCTACTACGAGTATTAATATTATTTTATAGGAAATATCATTAATGGCAATGGAAAATCAGCACGCAAAGTTGATGCTCGACATAGAGGTCCACAGAGATTGGCAAGCGCGAAATAAAATTATCCTCGAAGAGACTCTTTCCAAAGTTAGGGAAAGAGAAAAGGAGATTGAACAACTGCAAGAGAAGTATGATCAAAAGACTCTTGTCATCACAAGAAAGCAGAGAGAATTGGACATCATCACTAAAAAATATCACGCGCTGAAGGAAATATTTGATGTCGGTATTGCTATTGTTATTTTCATGCAGTTATTCAAAGTGTTAATTATCTTTATTTGATTGTTGAATTTTAAGGGTGGTAAATTTATTATTATTATTTCCTAACAGTTGAAATCGCCTCAAGAGCGTCGTATAGAGGAATTAGAGCAACATATCAAGAGTCTGCGTGAGCGCACGGAGACCATGCAGCACGAGTGGCTGCGTCTTCAGGGTCACGTGGTGAAACTTACGGCTCAGCATCATAAAATCGTCTCCGACATCAATCTAATCAATAAACGTAAGTCAGCACTTCTGAAATGCTTATAATGAACGAGCTAAACAACAATGGGCGTGGTTGGTAACAGGATGGGTAACTGCTAGTGGCAAAAATGTCATGACTGTTTTTGTGTTTCGGAGAGCACGTTAAGCGTCGGTTCCGCTTCTTATCATAAATAACAGTCGACAAGCCATATCAGAGGCCTTCGGTTATGTTACGACGTGCTTAAGTGTATTGAAATAATACCTACATGAATATGATTTTGAATTTGAATTTCGGGTGGCTTAAAAACATCCGTCACTTGGATTGGCCACTAACCCACTACCTAACCGCACAGGAGCAGCGTGGTGAAGTATGTTCTAGACCTCCTCAGTGATAAGAAGAGACCCGTACTCAGTTATGGGAGATTAATACGTTGAAGGCAGGCAATATAGTCAAATATCTTCGGATAGTTTTGGTGTGCAATAAACCTAACTCAATTAGGAATATTTCAGAGATCCAAATCTGCGAGCAGAAGACGATGCGTATAGAAGCGGAGTGCGAGCACGTTATGCAGGAGCGGGGCCAGGTGGAGCGCTCGCTTCGGTCGCTACGCGGCAGGCTGGAACTATTGCAGCGGTCGAGGAAAGATGCCACTGAACGCAACGAGTCTTCTCATCGTATTAACAACGCCATGACACATGAATACGCTGCTAATCTTAAGTTGAGTAATAGTCATTGGTAAGATGGTTAACGTTAATATGTTATGTTTGAAGCCTAAACAAGTGACAAAGCCGTGGGTTGCCCGCTTTGAGTAGATACGATGCTAATAAATAATGCGACTATGATGGCATCCACCCTTCGACTGTGGTCTTTCACCATCAGGCGTCTAGTTTGTAAGTTAACGATCCTATAATTGATTAAGATAATACATACAATAATGCTGCAATCAGGAGAATCCCACATTGTAACGCATAGAATAATAATTTTATATTACAGGATGCAGAAACTGAAATTATTCAACTTGAAGAAGATATTGAATCATTGGATAAGGAGAAAATGAATCTTACTCAAGAATTAGATCGTGTTACTAGAGAGGCTCTCATTTGGGAGAGGAAGGTAAATTATGGAAATTTCAACATTTTGAATTTCTTAGAAGAAGTTATGATATTTATTGTTTAAATTGATACTTTATTGCATATTTTTTAGGGAATCCTAGCGGTGGACCTGAAGAAGAATATTCAGAACGCTAAGTCGGCAGCTGGTGAAATTGGTCAAATGAAAGCAGAAATACATCGCATGGAGGTAAGTACATTACCGAAAAACTAAAAAAAATAATTTGTATTCGTAGTAAGTTTTAATAACGACAGTTTTAGCAAACCTACGAAGCTCCGAATTGGGTTTCGGGGACTATACGTGTCTTGTTCTTGAATATTATGCGTGTGTGACGTGTGTAGTATCGCAGTAAGATGGGAATATTTAAGCGTGTGTTTTAAAGATATTAATAAATATATTTGTACAAGTTTTATTGCTATAGGTGCGTCAAGAACAGCTTCGAAAAACTAGTGAAAAGTTGGCGGAAGACTTGGCTCTGTACGTGACGAGACGCGAGACGGTGATGGAGAAGTCCAGAGCGGCGGCCGCGGTGGAGAAGGCGCACGGCTCCTCCGGCCACACCTCGCAGTCCACTTACCATCACAAGCTACGATTGGCTAAGTCTGACCTGGCCAGAGTTACTAAGGTACTTACCACAGACATGATAAGGTAAATATTCTTTAAGAGGAGAGTGAATAGGCTTTTACTAAGTTAATGCGTCCACCATCTTAGACATCCTCACCACTTACCACCACGTGGAGTTGATGTTAAGCAGTAACTTGTAATAAATAAAAAAAAATACTAAATCGACCGTCAAATAGGAGCTAATTACCACTTGGATAGATAAATATTTTATTAGGATCGTGATAATACCGATTCGTTTTTTTAGTGTTCTAAAGATATTCACGTTTACAAATCGTTACAAATAATGATTAGCCGTTGAAAATACTAATCAGCAATATAATGACGAATTTATCCATACAAAGTAGCAGATAAAATATAACTTGTCGTCATTGACGACTTTATAGTGCCCCTTCTTAGTAATGACCCTTTTCCCAAAACGAGGTGGATGGCTATTATCTACACTTGTTAAAATGTTAACAAGAATGATTTTTATATTCTTCCCGTGGCCAATTTGGGAGCTTCGCTTTAGAGGACTTGGTACACATAAAGTTTTCAATTCAATTTTCAAAATAAAAAAATTCATGACTTTAACTGGTCCATTACTTAAATCAAATGACACAATTGACGTTTGACAATAGATTTGATAGTTTATTTTTCGTTGATCAGCATTCGGCCTATCAGAAACCGGCGGTTACTGTAGGTAGAAATATATAGATGCACAAATGAAGGTCTAACGATACTTCGGCTATTTTTAAACATTTCGATAGGATTTGTCAGAAGCGAAGGCTCACATGGAGCAATTGGAACAAGAACAGGCGCGGTTGGAGCGAGAGATGGCGGACACGAGCTCGATGAATGCCCATTTGGAAGAGCACGTGGCGACATTGCTGAGAGACTGTAGGGAAACTGAAAAACAGAAACAATGGGTACGATTTCTTTTAATTAAATCGGTTTTCACATCTAACAGCATGTTCTAAGAATTCCTCTGAAGTAAGAGGTACTTAATAAAAATAATTGGGAGATAAAGGTTTGTGGAAGGTCTTGGAGTAAGTCTATTATTAACGCAATATTCCATTAAAAAATGTGTTTCAGTTCTGAAAATTTGTTCTCGATTATCAATAACGGAATAATTGATTTTATTGTGGTTTTCATTGATGTTTAATAAGCTTTAACAAATATTTGGCGTTCACGTGTACGTAGTACAGTTAAATCGATTGTCGTAGTACAATTATAGTTCCTAAGCATTTCAGTTTCTGCTACGAAACCACAATTTTTATATTTGCAATATTTTTCTTTAATTTCAGTTATTAGAACGTGTAGTGCGTAGCCAACGTCTGGGCTCAGAGTTAGCGACTGCTGTGAAGCGACAATCCTTACGCGTCCGTAAACCAAAATCTGTGGTCATCAATGAATACTCTCAAGCGAAGACCTTGAACGAGCGACTGAAACATGTAGTGGATTCATTGATGAAGGAATACCCGTACCTGAATGATAAATTGGAAATGATAGCAAATACTTTAAACATTACCATGCCGGAGGATTCTCCGCGATTCATTGATGAGTGCGCCTGTTCCGATGTTATAGTGGAAGATATCGACGAGAACGTCGCAGAGAAACCTGACAGCCCTTGATTTTATGAAATTTGTAGTGTAATTGTTTGTTTTATGAGATATTTAGCGTGTTTTCTTGTGATTTTGAAGGCTGATTATTAAAAATTGTATTCAAGTATATGTTTTTACGTTTTGTCTCTTTTGGTTACCTGCGGTAGCTTTCCGATATTTTAATTTACGAAACTGAAAGACACTTTCAAGTAAGATATGCGTAGAGGAATTCTCCAAACTAATTAGACCTCAAAAACTAGTCATACTATCGATAGTATCAATACTATAATATATTATAATATCATACTATCGGTACTATCGATAGTACAATTGACTGCATTAGTGGTCCATACGTGTGATCGTCCATTTTCATTATTATTCTGAGGTTATTAATGGTCTACTTACTTTGTAATATTAATATTACCAAGACCGAATATCATTAAAACCAGTTCAATTATTTGTCAACTTTTTGAAGTTTCACTCTTTTTATGATGATGATGTGATGATATTTAACCTAACGTAGATAATTAAAACCATTGAAAAAATTACGCTTAGGCTAAAATGTCAATGTCCAGTGCTGAGTTTAAAAGTTGTTTTTATTTGACAACATTAAGCGACAGGTAATTGACATCTGAGGATGACGTACGGTACTAATGACATTTCCCGATGTTTCCCATTCACAACATCAGTGAACATCTTTTCCGTAATATCGTTTCGTCAACAATCAACAGTTCAATATCTAAGCTGTATTGAAAATAGTAAATAATATATAAAACACATTGAGAACGTTAAAATAAAAGGAAATTTGTATTATAGGGAAGAAGAAAAGAAAATTGTACATTTATATGTGCAGTTAAAACTTTTAACATGAGTGTTTGTAGGACTTGCCTAGCGGATTCAGCTGAGAAAGTTATTACTGAAATGGATATTAATGGAAAATCAAATAGTTATAAAGATGTATTATTATTTTGTTTGGATATCGAGGTGAGGTCTATTATTAACAAAAAAATTCTTTGTAGTTTTGCTTATTTACTAAAATACTCTACTCTTAACTGAAGTTAGTTGTAAATATAATTCTATTCACATTTCCAACATTTTTTTGTTTTTTGTATAATTGTTAATGTATGTACTTTTGTTTGACTCATATTTAATGATCACTTTTTAATAAAATTTTAGATAACTGAAGAAGTCGCCAAGTACACAAGGCTTTGCTTAAAATGCTACAAAAACATATTGCTATTTTACGAGTTCAAGTCTTTAGCACAAAAGAATGATTTATATTGGCGGAGCTTTGAAACTAATGACAAGAAAAGCCTAGACGGCATGTTTATTAATGAAATTAAAAGGGAAGATACAATAAATAGTTTTCTACTAGACAATAATGATAATGATGTGGAATTTGCTGATGAATTAAGTATAAAAGAAGAAGATGTGAATTTCTGTGAATCAGATAATGAGTTGCTTAGTGTTATCAAATTGATCAAGTACGAAAATTCCTTTGAAGATAGTAAAGAAAATAGTGAGTTTTATGTCAGTTTATTATAATTTGATTATTATTATGAGATTAATAACTGTTGCAACTTCTTATTTCGAGCTAAGCAGCGTTTAGTCCATAAACCGATTATACTTAATATAATATTAATCATGGTCGGAAGCCTGGATAGTTTAAGAGAAGGCCAGTTAATTGATATGTTTTTGACCTTTGGAATTTCTCTTTTATCTTTCTATATTTTTTCTGGTGATGCAATAGCCTTAGGTACTTTCTATAGGTAACTATTCTGTTTACAATTCAGATTAACTTTTAAAACCAATGTTAACATGTGTATTAAATTGTGTTTAACACAGATTTGCAACTGTCACATGACATTAAAAAGATTTTAAATTTCAGAGCCAGAAAGAAAAAAGAAAAGTAAAACAAAAAAAGGTGAAAGAATAGATCAAATTTGTGAGGAATGTGGTAAAACGGTTCGTAACTTGAAATTGCACATGATCCAACATCAGCCAGAGAGTGTTAGAAGAAAATTGAAATGTAAAATGTGCGAGAAGACCTTTTCGACATCCAGCGCTCGTTGCAAACATTACAATGTCAAACATTTAGGCATCAAGAAGAGATGTAACATTTGCAATAAAGGTGTGTGATATAACTTTTATTATAATAAGAGCGGATTTGGCTTATAAAAGGAACTAATTCTTCACCACTTGAGGCATAAATGATAAAATAACATGTAGGCCAGTCAACAAAAATACAAGGATTATGAAGTCCAAAGCAGTATTTTATGGGCATTTAATTTTTTTACATTATAATGACTTTGTTTGCACTTGGTGTCTATTAAACTTTAATTTAAGTAGTACATATCGCACCCTTAGTAATATAAGGGCACAACTAAAAAAAAAGGATTTTTGAGTTTTCAGCATAAATGGGTTATATTTTTACAACATAACCATTTATGCCAAAAACTCAAATATCCATTTTTTTAGTTGTGCCCTTACATTACTAAGGGTGCGATATGTTAAAGATAAGATAATTATGTTTGCTAGAGGTAGTGAACCTCTGGTCGCATATGCTGACGATGCACAGCGAGTCGCGACAGACGCACGGGTGCGCGGCGTGCGGCCGCCGGTTCGGGTCGCGGGCGCACCTCGCCGCGCACGCTCGCACGCACTCCGCCGCGCGCCCGCACCAGTGCGACCAATGCGACAAGGCGTTTGGCAGCAAGATCGTTATGATGCAACACAGGTGCGTATGTGATGCTCAACTACACACTACAGCGTATATCCTCCCACTTATTCTCTCTTATTATTGATTGATTGATGTGGTTATTTGTTTTGTATATTTAAAATAATTCGGTTATTGTATGTTTGTGAAGTTGCAAATATTTAATGAAGTTCAGTGAAAGGTCTGAGATCGGTAGTATTAGTAATAAATATATGTCTTCAAACCATTAATGGGCCATCACAGGGCTAGGATTTCTCTTTATCATTGAAGACTAGAGCATACTGCATCATGCTGCTTCAGTGCGGTTAGGGAGGGTTTTGTTGTGCA
This sequence comes from Carystus phorcus, assembly GCA_018248895.1. Lineage (NCBI taxonomy): Eukaryota > Metazoa > Arthropoda > Insecta > Lepidoptera > Hesperiidae > Carystus > Carystus phorcus. Next base: position 14,048 of record DWJN01001625.1, read on the forward strand.
GGTGCAAAAATAACCCCTTTTTAAAATTTTTTTACCCCTTCCCCTCCTCGATGACTACCAGTAGAATTTGCTAAAAATTATAACTAGAATTCCTTTCTGCGCTATCTGCTAATGCACGAGGAAGATATTTATATATATCTTCTCTCTGATCTAGGCACAGCTAGAGGCCTAGCTTCACTACTCTCTATCTTTATGAGGATGTCACAGACACATACATAAATAGTAATAATACACCGACAGACGTGTCAAACTTATAAACACTTCTTGCGTCAGGAGTTAAAAACTGTTTGATTGCAGGCGGCAAGTGCACGACAAGGAGAGATCACATCTCTGCCAGTTTTGTTCCAAGAGTTTCTTTAAGAAGTACCACTTGCAAGTACATTTAAGGCAAGTACACTGTAAGACTTATATATTAAAAAAATATTGACTTTTATAAATATTATTTTAATGATGTTGTGTGGGTTGGTGGGAATGACTTTTTTTATATATCTGAGTAGCCGATAAATTAACAGACGATCTATATAATGGAAAGCGGTTACCGCCGCCCGCGCACTTGTCAACAAAGATATTACTGAAGCATTGTTGGCCAAGAGAGAAGGGAAATAAAAGGTAGAAAGAAAATACTGGTCTTCAAGTTCCTGATGAAGTCCGTACCAGGCGTGAATAAGTTAACAAATCGAAAATGTACATTTTTCAGATAAGCCATTTTTAAGTTTATGTTTCATCTGTAAATTCTAGTTTTATGTTATGTTAATGAATACTTTTTTATCTGAATGTATTAATTTGCTTTGGGTTTTCAGATCACTATGAATTAAACAATCCTAATGGTTATTATGCATTAAAAATATATATATGCAAGATGACTTATCAACTTATTCACGCTTGGTACGGAATAATAAAATAACTTGTGTGTAACTTCTTTCCTCCAGTGAGGATAAACCGCGACCATTACCAATAACGAAAAAAAAAAACGAATTAAGACATACCAAACCAAAATACCAAATTTAAAATTGTACAGTTCTGGCCCTTATGCTAAGGGTATAAAAATATATAATAATCTGCCAGATGAAATAAGAAGAATTAAAAAATATATTTAATACAAAAATGCTTTTATACATTTGAAAAGTACTTTTAAAAATTCTATAGTCGGTATAAGACATGCAATACACTAATAAAGTGTTCATAAGTGTTACTCAAAATAATAGTATTTGTAACCGCCTTTCTAACACTGATGCAATAAAAATATTGAGTATTGAACTTTTTTTCTTACGTGTGCAGGAGTCACTCTAAGGAGAAGCCGTACGAGTGTCCGATGTGCGGCAAGTTCTTCTCGTCGAGCACCACACTGAAGAACCACAAACTGCTGCACAGCGACACCAAGATGTTCGAGTGTTCACAATGCGCTATGGCGTTTAGCACGCCCGGGTGAGTTTATTATTAGCAATTTTGACCGTATTAGCGCAGCCTAGAACCTAACCACCTGCTAAGGTTTAGGGTGTTGAGGCGACAGAAGCAAGCTCGCTTGGTGGTAAATTTTTGTGTAAGGATTTTATCATTAGTATGATCATTGTCCTTCCTTAAAGCCCGTAGTGCTAGCTACCACTTGCTGAAAAATTTGTTGCATAAAAAAATATTAGCTGACCGTTAGTAGTAAATATTTCGTAAGCGTTTACGTGCTTCGGAGGGCACGTTAAGCCGGCGGTCCTGCCTTTTATCATAGATAGCAGTCGTGTCGAAGGCCTTCCAGCGGCATAAAAACTTCCGACACTCAAGTTGTCTACTGACCTCTTTACCAATCCGTAAATGCTTCACGTTAGTTTACACACTAACATTCCAGATTATAGATATATATTTTCATTATTATATATATATAATTTAAAACGGCCTAAACAAGGGCGACAGTAACTAGATTACTTACAGAAAATAGACGACTCATTTGCAATTATTTATTTAAGGTACTTGAGGAATCACATGGTGATTCACACGAAGGTGAAGAAACATCCGTGCAAGTACTGTGGCGTTAAGTTCGCGCGGTCAGACCATAAGAAGAGACACGAGAGGACCGCCCACGAGAAACATATCCTCTCTACTGACGTCACATTTGTATCATAAGGGAGGGTAGTTAGGAAATATATTTGTTTTCAGCTACCCACGTTGAGGGTAGCCGCGGGTAGTTCTACCTCGTTAAACTTGTAACGCAAATAAAGGACCAAGTTTAAATATGTATTGTTAAGTTTGGTAATATTTTCTTGTGTATAGTTGAAAGTCAATTTGTTCTCGTTTATGGTTTGGAGGTACTGTAAGTAGCACAAATGTCATTGTACTGAAGGATAAATTTAGACTTAAATGTCATTTTTTTAATTTTTTCATTATGTGGGAATATATATTGTATAGGGTTTGCTAATCTTTTGGATATGGTTAGAAGTCTGGACAAAATCAACGACAGTTTTGCAAAAGCTGGGTTTGTGTCTAATGCAGGATAAATGAAAATATATACGTTAAAAATGTTGTTGTATTGCTAAAAACATTTTAAAAGGTACTTAGGTTAATGTTGAATTTAATAATACAATAAATTTATTTTCACGTTTAACATTTCCTTTTATTTGATTTTGGCCCTTTTGAGTAACACCACAGATTCAATATCTTACAAACATTACAGGTTTTTTTTTATATATAATTCATACTAAAATTATAAATGTGAATGTAAGTTTGTTTGCTACACTTTCACGACAAAACTACTCAACCGATTATCATAAAACTTAGTATACATATTCTTAGAGGTATTAAAAAAAATGTATTGCTCTTTGATATTTATTTAAAGGGCACGGACCCACAACACGAGCAAAGCCGCACGCAAAACCAGATATTATCATAAAAGTCCATGTGTTAAGAAATGGTACATTGGACCGTTAAAGCAAACCAAAGTTGAATGATTGTATAGAGTAACCCAGCTTATCTTAAGAATGGTTAGATCGACACTAGATACCGTTATAACTTCACCTTTCATCTTTTGCATTATCCACGTCCACCAATAATATCCACACAATAAGGGCTGGTATCAGTTAGTGCAATGGTATTTTGAGATATAGATCTCTTGCCAGGCGAGGTGTTGATATTTGGAACTTAAACGTAGAAAACTTCGATAGCGTGATTCAGGGCTGTCCTGACGTCATTGGGTAACGTGTAGTGTAGTCGCCACAGTATTAAATCCATGATGACATCCACACGATCCATGATCCATGTGACATAGGCCGCGTTCCACTAGACGTCCACAATGATCACGCTCACGACCGCACTTATTTCTGTTCCACTAGCTTGTGAGC
>DWJN01001626.1:0-17370 GCA_018248895.1 Carystus phorcus
GTGGAGTATGCTCTAGACCTCCTCAGTGATGAGGAGAGACCCGCGCTCAGTAGTGGGCCATTAATGGGTTGAAGGCATGCACAAAAATTTAGTGGCTCACTGTCGACTTCTGAAAAGCTTATCAAAATATTGTTGAAGTAACAGGGATCTTAATTTGGAAGCTCTATTAGATAAATTCGAATTTCTGAAAGCTTGATTAGACAATAATAAATCAGAAAACAAAACCGCATTTGACTAATGACTTGAACTAAAATTTTACAGCTCTGTTTAACTGATCAATTATTCAAATGAAATGACCTAATTGAAGTTTGACAATGGATTTGATAGTTTATTAGTTAATTTTTCATTAATCAGTCTTTCAGAAACTGTCGGTAAGATTCCTTTTCACTTTTCTTTTTTGGCCGGCACTGTATCAGTAATGACTTATAGCGTAATAGTACCACTTACCACCAGGAAGCTCATCTGTTTGTTGACTTGTTACAAAATAAATGTTTTGTTATACACCCTCACCGTATCATCCCCTGCTCCGTCAGATCCACTAAGCTCAGTGCGAGTTGTGGATGTAGAACTGTTGAGATCATTCCATGCATTGTGGTCCGTCACGCTTGCTGTGGGCGGCTCTGAGCTGGTTCCGTCTGAAACAAAACTTTGCTCATTAACTAAAGTAAAACAAAGAAATATGTTCTTTATTTCAAAATATATTTTTTGGTATCCAATTAGTAACTGCTGAGTACGAACTTAATAAAGAGTAAAGTTTTCAACTGGGCTGATATTTGTATCCAAAATATATATCCTAAGATGATACCAATTCATATTCTCTCAACTGCGTGTATCCAAGTGCCCTATGATCAATACTAGATGCAATTGTGTAATTCTGCCCTGAACAATTTTTATATATAAAAATAAATTCTACATTTCCTGAAAGTCCAATACCTGAAACTTACCTTCCCTAAATTTCTCCTTTTTAGCCCGTCCCGCGTCATCACTATTACGTCTAGAAGAGGATTCGCTGTGACTCCCAGTTCTTTTCTCACTTTCAAAAGTTATTCTATCTAGAAGACTTTGGTTAGGACTTTCAAGTCTTCTGCTGACAATTTGGCCGACTCTTTCCACGATTCTTGGGGCTCGCTGTTCCAATCGAGCTGCAACCTTTTTGATAGGAACTTCAGCTATACCTCGTCCTTGGTCCATTGTTGAACCTGTTAAAAAAGGGGATACACTAAGAAACGGGCTTCCTTTTAATATCACATTTGCGGTAAGTTCTCCTTTAGGTATCCTGCGTAATCTACTTGTGACGATAAATTCTGAGTACCGAAATCTTCTTCGTATACTCGTGGCAGAGCAGTCGTGGTCAGGCTTACGAATTAGAGGCGCGCAGCACTACAGCAGTACCGAAATTGAACTCATCATTTGTAACCTATATTTATGAGTTAACTTCCAAACTTCAAAAAGAAGACACCACAAAAAGAATAAAGAGTATAAGCATAGAAGACAGAGATAAAAAATCTTCTCATAATTCCATAGGTTGAGCCAAATTTAATGTCTATCCTAATATGTTCAACCGAATTAAGTGTTCGAGAAGCAACAAACGAGTTTCTTTTTTGGAACGGCAATGCCGCGGTGATATTTTTATTATTAATGTAATAGGCGTTCACCACCTATCTTGACTGCTGCTCCTTTATTTACTTACATAAACAATCAATACTCCAAACTGTTGTGTATAACCTATTTGTACATAAGGTACCTACTTTACCTTGATACCGTAAACTCGTGTGCACGCTACGCTACCCAATTACGACGCGGCATCTATGTAACCGTAATACAACAGATTACCTAAAATCGCTCAAGCGATGTCCGAACAGTTATTAATAGCGTTCGAATTGGTGCTATATTGATTTTGTGATTTATCGACGTAACGACAATGTCAACTTTCCAGTGTAAACAAGTGCTCGGGAGGATTCGGAACGGAAATTTTAAAGGCGACCTTTCCGACACCTGCGTGTTCCTTGGATCAGTAGTCATTACTAACCATAGTTATAGTATACTGGACAGTTACTAATTATAGTCATGATTGGCTTTGGTTCTTTGTTAATATACAGCCACTGATGCCATAGCAACGAGATTAGGAACTATGCCAAATTCAAATATATAGGTATATCCATTCAAACCATTAACAGCCAAATACAGGGCATTAGACTCTCCACATCCTTCTCAGGTCTAGAGCATACACCACGCTACTCCAGTGCGGGTTGATCGAGGGGTTAGTGGCCAACCCAAGTGTCAGAAGGTTCAATGCTATCCGAACTATTATTTACGATAACAAGCGGGACCGATGGCTTAACGTGCCCTCCGAACCATGGAGGCGCGAAAATTTTTGCCAAACAGTTACCGAACGCGCACGCAGTTTTTTTTTTGCGTCCAGACAAGAGAATTGGACTATACCCTCCGGAAAACGGACAGGGAGGGAAAGTGCTTAACTCTGTCGTTTGCTTAGAATCGACGCGAGCCGCAGGGTTATGAGCGCTTTCTTGTATATACTTTTCTTCATTGTAAATGCACAATTGCGTTGCTGCTTTGTGGGACAGAGGGGAGTGATACGCATGTCTAAAAGTATACACATTGCGTTAATTGGAGCAGAGTATGACTGACATAGTAAGAACCTTGATAATATAATTAATTGGTAATTAATGAACATCACGTGTAGAGTGGGATAGGTATCTGCGCGTATCGGATCAATCACGCCGATAAACCAATAGCCTCGCGTGTCGTGAAAGCGTTCGTACACGTATCTATGTAGCATGTTACGATCGTCGTGTGGAAATACGAGCACATGTGTAAAAATATACAGAATGTCGCTTACTAAAACGTGGAAGGTTTATGGCTAAGTGTCCTCCGAAATATTTGAAATTCGACAAAAATCGTAGCTGAAAATTAAAAAAAATCATTAATTTTTCAATTATTTTTTTCTAGTCTTATGCGTTCGGTTATTATGTTTTATTATCAATCACTTTTATATCACCTATACATGTTAAAAATAAAATGGTTTAGTACCATAATGTACCAAAAAAGGGGTACAATTGTTTTCTCTGTAAATGTAAACTCAGCGGGAAAGAATGTTTTTGTGCTTATTTTGCTGTCGTTCAAAATTTTTGGATGCGTACCTATGTGACTTAAATTATTTTGAGTTTGAGTTTCCTTTTAAAGTATGAACTTTAATATTACCTTCAAAAATATATCTTTGTTGTATATACATTTACTTAATATTTATGTAGCTGAACATCAGTGAAAACCCAATCCAAATCCATTAAGACGCTTATGTGTTTAGCGGATACAAACACACAAAAAAAAAATCAAAAAAATATTATGGGGTCTGTTACGTTAATAAATATTTTCAATAATAGTATTTTTCGGACATCTATCATACGCAGACATAGGATGGGAAATATTTATAAGTTTCCAAATGTTATTCCTCATATTCTAGTGATTGTTGCAGTCTAACCTTGACTACTTGACCTGTATAGGCTTCGGTCCTCCGTCTTGTTGTCTGACCTCTTCAGTCTTCCTAACCAAGGTCTGCAATGTATTTACATTCAGCGTAAATTAATTATTAAACTATTCACTTATTGATGTTACGCAGCATTCAAAGGTTGAATTATGAAATCAGTTAATTAGGTTTAATTAAACGCATTATCAGAGCTTGAAAATACGAGGCTCTGTTAAAAAAGGTCAATATTGAAGTATTTTTAATAATGACCTTTTATAGTCAATTGATGTTAATAACGCGTGTAAGATCGCCAGTAGACAAAAGTTAACTACAGTCTTTGAACTTTGAGTCGAGGCTTTCGTCGAGTCGAGTTGAGGCTTAGGTAAGGCCGTTTTCGATACGTGATCGATCGAATTTAGGAAGCGGTCGACAGTTTGATTAGTTACCTCTTCATGAGTATTTAAATATACATAACTCAAAGATGACTGACTGACATAGTGATCTATCAACGCACAGCCCAAACCACTGGACGGATCGGGTTGAAATTTGGCATGCAGGTAGATGTTATGAGGTAGGCATCCGATAAGAAAGGATTCTGATCAATTCTACCCCCAAGGGGATAAAATAGGGGATGAAAGATTCTTAACGCTAGTGAAGCCGCGGGCAAAAGCTCGTTTTTTAATATAAGTCGCAACGTTTGCTGCGTACAGTAGTACATAAAAAGCATATTTCAATACTATTACTGCCGAAAAATAGCTAAACCGTATCAAGGATAGGGTTTCACACTCATTTTTATATCCCTTTGAGGTTTCCCTCTAGGTGTCAAACGTCAAACAGACAACACGACTATACAAGCCAGTGGAGTGCAAAAGACGTAAAAACTTCGGGTTAAATTTTAGGAGGGTGGGCGTTATAAACTACTACTATGCAGACCGCTTGGTTTAAATTTAATAGTATATAATCCAGCGTATAGTAGCGCGTAATAGTATATAATCCTCTAACGGGAGTAACCTGGCGTTAAATTTCGTCCGCGTTTTTTTTTCATTAATTATAAGTTGACTTGACTACAGTCCCACCTGATAGTAAGCAGTGATGTTGTCTTGGGTGACGAAGCGCATTAACATAGTAGAAGCCTATTCACTCTTCACTTACGTTACGACGTAAGACGTTAACATTAATCAAATGGGAATAGGGAAGGATTTAGACTTAAGATGAATACGTCTCACGCCTATAGTTTATCTATATAATTGTGCAGTTATATTTTGATGTATATTATTATTATGTCCGTGTGTATATCTCTGAAATTCTTCCTTAACATTTGCATTGATTATGATGAATTGTGTGTTTCCAGTAGTTCCTGAGATTGGCGCGTTTAAACAATCAGTCAAACAAACAAATTCTTCAGCTTTATATTATCAAAGTATAAATTTGAGAAGATTAGATTCGCAATTCGATTAGCTTGTTAGCAAAGTTAAACACAAAACTATAGTGCGTTGAAGAATGTTTAGCTGTGTGGTGAAATCGTAAAAGTTAAAAAAAACGAATTATAAAGAAAACTCAAGTGAATGGTTCGAGTATCATTTGATAATAGTTTGTGCAGGACCTCTGATTATTTTTTGCTCGGCGTAGATACGTCCATGGGTATTACTAATGTCTAAAGGGGGATTTTTTACCATTAAGCCGGTCGTCTGGACGTTACATAAAAACATAGGGATCAGGTTTTCTAACGCAATGCAAATTGTTTTTTTATTTAATTCTATATGAACCGGCAATGCGTTGCTGTTACTAAGGTTTACATACTCAATTTAGCAGACTAATTACCGTACACCGACATCTGATAGAATCTTATAGAACCAATTCTTTGTAAGGTATTATACAAATAACTTGCAATAAAATAATATTGTGACTATAAATTGAGATGCAAGCTATCCTATCTCTCAAGTTGGATCAAACTGGACACGATGTACAAAATTTGATTAACATCGGTTAAACAAGTAGTTTAGGAGTCCATAGCGGACAAACACCGTGACACGTACTTTATATATATTAAGATATCAATCAAATTTAATATAAGTATTTACCCTGCACATCCGCTGACTACGTCGAATTAGACCCTGCATTACTATAACTTCGAATGTTGCCAAAGAAACTACTCTCAGCGCTACGACCAAAATGTAATTTCTCCCATCAACGATTCAATCAAAAAACTGTTTTATTGCTTTACTAAACAGTCCATTTTCTGATAACGTATCTCATCGCTTATACCTACTTAATTTATAAAGACCGTATTGGCAAGTAGCCAGTGACGTATCCACAAGATTTCCTGCACTAGAATTCGCTTTTCTATATGACATGTGGAGTTAACTAATATTTCTCTTTTCGTCGCTTGTAAAATTAATAAGAGTGAAAAAGATAGCGATACGGAATTTAAATGGTTGATTTTAGACACGACATGCTTTAAAGAGCTTTCATTGAAAAACGTTGTAATTGTGAATAGTACCATAGTTCATACTTATAGTAAGGCGTGCCTATGCTGGGCATAAAAAATATATTTCGATACTAACAATAAATTATATAGACAAACTAGTTAACCCAGTAGATGTTGTTCTGCAACATATGCAACTTAGCAGACTCGGCCACGCGTTGCTGTGACTAAGGTTTACATACTCAATTTACCCGACTAATTACCTTATATCGCCATCTGTTAAATCTTATGGAACTAATTCTTTGTGAGATATTAAACAAATAATTTGCAATTACCCAATTTGTTAAATAATTATCTTACACCGCCATCTGTTAGAATCTTATGGAACTAATTCTTTGTGAGATACTAAACAAATAATTTGCATTATAATAATTTTGCGACTATAAATTGCAATGTAACCTACTCTATCTTTTAAGTTGGATCAAAGTGGACACGGTGTACTAAATTTTATTAATAACGGTTAAGTGGTTTAGGAGTCCATAGCGGACAAACACACATGTACTTTATATATATTAAGATAATCCGTCTTATTTTTATGTAACTAGTCAAAATTTTCAAATATGTTGCTGAATTTTTTTCTCTTATATATGGTGATACATAATGGTGTGACCCATGATAAAAAGCCAAGCATTTGCAGGAATAAATGTTTCTTCTTGTTCTTCAAATAAGTTCAGTTACCAGTAATAGACAATAAGCGTCACTTTTATGTGTATTTTACACGCAACTTTAACATGTGTGCAAAAGAACTGTATGTATTATAAATTAATTATAACTTGGATAGGTAGAGGAAAACTTTATTACGCCCTTGAAGGATTGTGAAACCAATCAAGTCCGAACACGAAGGTAACTGAGGTATAAATCCTTCTTAATCTAAGAGGGTTCGAAAGCAACAATAGCCCAACTACTATAATTTAGTTACTGTAAAAATAAGCAGTTATGTTATTTACAATATATTAAATTACATTACAATATATTACATTACATTACAATATATTAAATTAGTTGTACCCGGCGCGCGTTGCTACGCATATCAAAAATTCAACATTTTGACTGTAACTCATCTACCATGTGTCCGATTGATATAATTTTGGTACCAAAACCTTTATCAGAGAATTTTGAACAAATTTGCTAAAGACCTCGGTGCTCTACCTTCTACCATTTCAGAGTCTATAAAGTACACACAGACAAACATTCATTTTTATATATGACTAGCGACCCGTCCCGGCTTCGCACGTGTGAAATGCTGATACTAAATACACAACAGAAAAACTGTGAACGTATTATACATATATACCTTCCTCTTCAATCACTATCTATTAAAAAAACCGCATCAAAATCCGTTGCGTTAGTTTAAAAGATTTTAGTATACAAAGGGATATAGGGACAGAGAAAGCGACTTTGTTTTACACTATGTAGTGAAGAAGAAGAAGAAGACTAGCTGATGCCAGGGACTTATTCTAATTCTAATATTGGACTCCCAAGACGTAATAATTCTGAAGTTAGTTCCAAGTAAATTGGACAAAATTTCTGATACAAGATTTTATTCCACATGTGAAGGTCGTAGTTTCAAAAATCCTTTTCAGTGCTTCGGCACATTATAAACGAAACGAAACCGTATACAAAGCTTTACGGTTTACAGTCCATCGATTCAGGCTGTTTCTTCTTTGGCAGTCAATGTAAACTTCTCTATCGTTACACTCTTGACAGAATGACTCTTGACCATTTTGACTCACCGTCGCCAATCGTCTCCAATAGCTGCTTTTCTGGTACAGTTGTAGAGGGTCGTTGAGGGCAGCCTTCATCTGATTGTTCCAACGAATTGGTGTTCTGTCCCGTTGTCTGGTATCTTCCACGTCCCGGACTACAAGACGTTCCACGTTACACATGGTCGAACAAAGTGAGAATACGGACTATGGAAGACGAATCCTGTTTGATACTGAGTTCACTAAGGAATTAGTTCTGAACTCGGTCCATGACTTGTCTAGCATTCTTCTCCAGCACCACATCTCCAGAGCATCTATCCTCAATCAATGTTAACGCTTATGTATAAATACAGTCAGGTTTAGGTTAAGGTAGAGGAGGTAGTGTCATTGAACCGATAATCAGCCGCGCCAAATCTAATAAAAGAAATCTAGTACCATCGAGAGAATCCTAACAACAGTCTAGATTTCAATAAACGTAAAACCGAGAATTGCGTTCAATCTCATACGACATCAAAAACAATTTTTCGGTTGCATTAGGAAAGTTGTAATTCCTCGGAATATTATAGCCTGGAGGCCAGTTTTCTATAAAGCAATAAATATAATGGATATCCAGCGGAATGAAAGGCAATTGGACTCTATTTCCAATATCAGAACTACGTTCGTTTGGGCTGTGTCGCAAAGAAATTGAACTAACGAAATATTATTGGCCAACTTGAATTGTAACGGATTATATTACTCCGCTGTAGTAGCCCGTGGCGATTTCCAATTTTGCTTAGGGTTGCTCATTCTTATTTGTAATTAATTAAATAAAACTATAATATTTATTAGTCCTATAAAATTTATGTTTTATAAGTCTTTTAGAAATGTATTTTATTGTATTTCTAAATTATATTCTAAAATTCTTTTTACATCTCAACATGCTTTTATTTAACTTGCAAGTTTGTTTTTGAATTTTGAAAAAGGTGTATTTACTTTTTTTTAACCATGACTTGTTATATTCATCTATATATTAATACGTGAAGCAAAACCTTTGGACCCCTATTTACGAAAATTGCGCGGACGGACGAGTATGAAATTTGGCCCACTTATAGTTTATATGTAGGAAAAGTGCAGAACGCTAATATTTTTTTTAAGTTTGCAGTAGAAGCATTATGAAATTCATAAAAATAAACATTACACACACTACCATTCATTTGACACATATACAAGCGTAATAAAGTTATGGCACATTAATTGTTTACGTTTATATTGTCAATGTGAAGTAACGCTTTAACACACGAATTTACTGCAGACCGGATTTCTAGTTTTAATAATTTGACGTGACAACGTCTTATAATTCGATGACTTATGCGGCGTTACCTCGCTCTGAGACGTTTCATTTAAGCCTTGAAGTGCATGTATATTGTAAAAACAAAAAAAATTACATAATTGTATTTATGCGTACAAAAAAAAGTTACTTAATCAATTCCACTGTGATTTCCATTCACCTACTACATCCATACAAAATATCTATCAAACAAATAAAATTAAAATTTTATTTTGGAAAATGCAACCATTCCATCAGTATTTTCTTATTACGTTGTCGCGTTCAACTATCGTCAGTAAACCGGCTTTACAGGCAACCAATTTTTTATACCAGACTAAAGCAGTTTGTCAACCCTCACATTTCTTTCTGGGTTTAATCTCCAACGTCCATTATCTACAGCGTTACGACTTAAAATTGAATCATAAGACAGTGTCCGATATTTATTGCTCGGTACATACGAGTTATTGAAACAGTATAAAAATTTATATTGTACGTTCTAATTGGTAACTTTACTTTCAACATTCTTTACCAGTGTTAGCTGAATTCAATTTAAAATTCAAAATCATTTATTCATATAGGTAATATTTCAATACACTTATGCACGTCAATTTTTTATTCACCACCGTTTCGGAAAGGTGCTGTAACATCGAGGAGAAGAAATGGCGAAAGAAACTCCTCAGCACAATTTTTAAACTAATAAATTAAATAATACACATATACTATCACTAGCCTTTGCAAAGCTGGATACGGCATTGTTATTTCCAGGCGTCCTTATAATAATATATTCATCTTGTACCTTTATCTACAAGTCGTGTTTTCACGTGTAGCTTAAACATTTTGATAGGTAATTCCCTAATCGATTTTGGAATCTTATTGTAAAAACGGACACCGAGTCCAATAAACGATCGCTGTACGTTTCTTAGGCAAGACGAAGATGTAATCAAATTACAAATAACGCCATACATTCATAGCCCCAGACTAGGTTACCCCGTGTCCTGGGTGCCACGGACAACACAGAAAGACATACACACAATAGACCGAGAAGAGAAATTTAAATTCATCATTCAAATTTCTGACTCTGGGAATCGAACCCAAACCCTTCGAATGGCGGTCCGGCATGGTAACCATTAGGTCACGCGGGTCGTCAATAAGGTAGACTTCTAGTGTTTTTCTGTTTATGCTTATTTAGCTACAAAAAAGGTTTTTTATTAATGACGCAACAAGTATTTTATACAAGTTAATGTTATTGGTTGTCTATACATAAAATAGTTTTCCCTTAAAGACAAGCGAGATCAGGAAAGGGATGACAGCGATTTGACACTGTTCACTGTTGTTTGTTCCTGTTAATCTCTGAAACCGCTGAACCGACTTTTAACAGGACTTTGACTGGGAGATAGCTAATATAATAAGGAGTAACTTAGGTTACTTTTATTTTTGAATAATAACCCATTATAAAATCTGTGAACGGAATATTACATTTTTATTCAATTCCACGCAGACGAAGTCTCGGACACTAGTAGCTTATAATATTATTAAGATTTAAATTACATTTGAAATTATCAAAACAATTATGTAAATTTAATACGACCTATATTATTTCACATCGAAATACACTATATTGTTTACGATTCTAGTGGAAAATACCATAGCTAAACAATGCAAAGGAACATAAAACAATGCCTTGGTATTACAAAGCGGGATAGGGAAGGAAAACAATCGAAGACGTAAAGAGTAGGCGCATAAACGACTGGTAGAATAACTTTTGTAATAATAATGACGGTGTGAAATAGTTTGGTTTTAAATAAGTAATTGTGTGCCCAAGTATCTATAAGTATCTTTTAATCTACACATTATAAAGTATTCTTACCGCGTTTATCTGACCGCACTAATTTCACAAACTACTGAATGGATTTTTATACAGTTGTCAGTAATGGATAGAGTGGTTCAAGAGGAAGGTTTTGTGTGTAGTTCAATAGTTTTTGTGTAAATTGGATGAAATATAACGATTATGTTATGATGTGACAGTAAGATCGTCATTAATAAAAAGAGCTAGTAGAAACTTGTTACATGAACTTAACACTCATTTTGTTTACTACTATTTATTTATCAAATTAGCTAACATTACTTCCTCTAGTGTTTATATACAGCGGACTAAAGGTTCTACATGACCTTAAAATTGAAAAGAACTGTACAACTTAAAAATATTACGTAAATAGTATATTTTTTCATAATGAATCATGAGTAGTCTCTGTCACTGATGGATATCACCAAAAATTTCAAGTTATAAAAATCTCGTAGAGAATATTTTTTTACTTCAAATTAAGTTTCATTATATCTTGCTTCCATGTTAGCCTAAAGATCAGCTTGCTAACCGATAGATGGCGTTATTTAAATCAAACGGTTCAATTCCAATTAAATTTTATCCCAAAATATTTTGATTTAAATCAACTGTATATATAGAAGAAGAACTTATGCTTGAATACTAAACAAAATATCGTGAGATTTATGTAGTAAAGAGTTGCAAATATTTTAAACTACGCTATAGTCCAAAATCACATTCAGCCATTTTGTCGAGATTTGAAATCACGCTTCGATATACATCCGGTCCCGAAAACGAATTTTCGCCACAAAAATATTTCAAATCTAAGATATTTCAAGCGGAATGTCCGCTCATACGAATTTGAGATCGGCTTGCTTGTATTGATATATTCAGAGATGACAACACAATCGTACAGATATCCCATCTAGTAACGTGTCGATGTTTACAAAATTTAGAAATAAACATCTGACATACTATCCCAAGTCTTCTAGTTTGGATGCAGACTTCTATAATCGTCTATACGCAATTAGAAGTAAACTTATCAAAAATCCTTATTAAAATTCATATAAAATAAATTACATATCTATACTCTATACTAGTATATAAAGCTGAAGGGTTTGTTTGTTTGAACGGGCTAAAAAAATCATGTATTACAATATTGTTCCCCTCTAAAAGTTCTAAATAATAATCCGCACCAGCATATGTCTAGCTTTTAAGGTTAACCCACTATAACCATTTTTATGATTTTCATAAAATTGTTTTAAAATAATAATTTATAAGGCAAAACAACGTTTGCTGGGGTCAGCTAGTAAGGTAGCTCTTATATCAGCAATATTTCAGATCAAGCGAAAATTTTGGGTAGATAACACAGAAATGAGTTCTAGACAAATTAGCTTAAGTGGCTTGATGAAAGGGTTAATTTCATGTCCAAATGACTGAATTTTTTACGCTATCCGACAACTTCACACATGACTTAACGACTGCGACATTAAAATTATGTAAAACCGTTCGTTTAACGAAGACCGATTTTATTTTTGCCCGTGACATTGAACTGAATGTATTGTATTGTCACATCGGTGCCACGTAGTTTAATTTTGTCACTATTATTTTAGGTATAATTATACCATCTGTTACATTGAAATGATTGAATTGCATTGTCCCATCGAGCCCAAGTAGTTTATTTTTGCCACTAATATTTGAGGCAAACTATTTTAGGTATAATTATACCATCTGTTACATTGAACTGATTGTATTGTATTGTCACATTGAACCCAAGTACATAATTTAATTTTGTCACTAATATTCGAGCAAACTATGAAACTATTTAAGGTGTGTGTATTTCTTTCTTTTTCTTTTTATTATCTGTTCTTTCTTGGCCAACAATGTACCATTAATGGTTGTGATGTTGTTAATATCTATGAGTAACGGTGACCACTTATTATCACATGACTTGTCGACTAGTTCGCAAATTATGAAACTATTTAAGGTCTATGTATTTCTTTCTATTTTCTCTTCTTTCTTGGCCAACAAGACACCATTAACGGCTGTGATGTTGTTAATGTCTAAGGGCAGTGATCACTTATTATTAGATGACTTATCGACTACTTCACACAAGATCACAGAGGCTAATTACAACGGTATCTCATCTCGAATCTCTTGCATTTAGTATTACATGATTAAATGACATTTCTATTTGTTCTTACTTCTATAGACCTGCTAAGCTTCAGAAATAGTGATGGCTACATGTTGGAAATGCTATCCAAAGAAAACTTCGATTTAGGCACCAAGTGCTTAAACCTATGTAGTTGCTTACTCACAAATATTCTATGTAACATTTGCATTTATAAATCTTCTCGATATTTTTATTCGTTTAGATATAGGTATGAATAATATCAATATTTATAGTACACATAAAATACTTTCTAAACGAAGTTGTTTTACATGATTTCTGAAAATCGTCAAGAAAGAAAAAAGGAGAAGTAATCTCATCAAGACAACCTTTCCCTTTCTCTCTGCCTCTTTCTATTATATACGATTATGTGTGTGTGAGTGAAATAAAAAAGGGGTGTGAATTTTTAACTGACAAATATATACTTATTTAATCAATAGAATATTACATTACATTTAGAATTAAAAAACAATAATGTAAGGAAACTACATTCCTGGTAGTGGTCCCTCGATAAGATTTTTTATGTAACTATTGCTACGTGATGGAAAATGACCACCATCTCTTTTCAACATCATTACATGCACTAAAGGCGTTGCATTGGTTTTGCTTATGTTCATGCAACGATGACCACTTAACCTAAGATGACCACTTAACATAAGACCTGTCAGCTTTTTTCGTCGCCTTATAGGCTATAAAAAGAAAAAAAAGAGAAGTAAGAAAAAATAACTATTGCTCGATTCCTGGAATACGCCTAGTAATTTGGCTGATGATTCAAAACAAGACGGTCGTACTAGTCGTAACAGCGCCATAAACGCAAGAAGTTGGTTAGGATTGGTACTTAAATGGAGTTCCTTGCACACAAATTTTCTTTAAGATCATGTATCTTACAAATTTAGGATTTGACAAGTACCCGACTTCGTAAATTAATATCTTCAAACTTTAATATCTCCTTCCTAAACATATTCTGTATTGTAGATAAAAAACGGCGAATATGTAGATAAGATTTGCGAAGCTAGAATTTCAATGTCGAAAATGACATTTTTACATTCATTTTTCTTCACATTCTTTTCTCTTTACATTCTGGCTTCAGTATGACGGCAATCGACCTTTAAAAGCTAACACCTCCCTAGTAATATTACTTTATACGGCACGAGATGTTACGAGACACCGGCGAGCTTTTAAAACTAAGTTATGGAACATAATAACTTGGCGAGGCGAATAACCGCTATTTGAGTACAGAATAAATATTTTGTGTTGGACGACATGATACTCGATTATGAGCAATATGTTGTTACTAGTTTTAGATCTTTAAGAGAGAATGAGAAGAGAGAGAATGTTTGGAAAAAAGATTAACAAGGCAAATGTATGTGGATGTAAATCGAAATATTGGAAGACGAAGACCACGAAAAACCTTTCACAATCAGAGAAAAGACGTCATGAAGAAAGGTCAGCAGTAAATAGCTCCTAAAATTAAATAAAAAAAATCAAATTTAAATATGATTACTCAATTTTTTTACTAACAACATACGTTTTATTTAGCTTTCATACACATTTATAGGTAAGTAATACAGTAACAAAATAACATTCATTTTATGTATTTTTAATTATCTGCGAGATTTCTTTTTTACACAGCAAAAATTAAATTACTTATTTTTCTATGCTACAGTAGTCATAGAGTAATATTTTAATTTTGTTTTGTTTTGTCGTAATGATACCAATACAATTAGGCCTATTGCAGCATCCTATATTATAAAAGGTTAGAACTATATTAAATTATTTAAAAATTTAATAATGAGAAAAACAAAAAAAAAATACGCTTGACGCTAAGTATCAACTTCTAAGTCTTTGAAAATTATTTTCGATGAGTAAGCCGGTGGTAAAAATGATTTACAACTAATAGCTCAAAAATATAGGTTTGTTCCTAACAATTAACATTCTAGATACTTAAGTTAAGTTTATGAGAGATATAAAATTTCAAGTATATTCCCGAAATTGGCTCAAGATGCTTTTCTTTTCTAGACGTCGCTCATATATTGCTTTGTAAATAATAATACTTTTTTAAGTATAAGTTATTACTTAGTTAGATAATCTCATAAAAATAATATAATCTTACACACTAATATCCTCACAATAGTACTCCCTGGTTACAGTACATGCAAATATCGCTTAAAATAACAATTTCTGTTCTATCGCATTGTAAATTTAAACCAATTTTGAATACATTTAAACGCCCACAAAAAATCCATTACAATCGATCCGCCCGTTAAGAACAATTTCAGTTACATACGCAGATAGAAGAATTATATCTTAATATATATAAATTACGAGTCACGGTGTTTGTTCGCGATGGACTCCTAAACTATTTAACCGATTTCAATAAAATTTTGCACACCTTGTGCAGTTTGATTCAACTTTAAAGATAGCATAGCTTACATCTCAATTTATAGTCGCCATATTATTTTTTTGCATTTATTGCAAATTATTTATTTTAAGTTCTATAAGTTCCAAAAGATTCTAACAGATGGCAGTGTAAGGTAAGATAGCTAAATTGAGTATGTAAACCTTAGTCACAGCAACGCGTGGCCGAGTCTGCTAGTCTACAAATAAACATTGTCGAAAACCATGTATTTAAATACGAAAGGTAGCTGGCATAAAAGGTCGGGACAGTAATAATATGAGGAAAACAAATGTAATAGAATTTCATGTCAGAACATCACGCAATTTTCATTTACGCAATACCAAAAGCATCCGATTCGATTAGCTCGCGTCACAGAGCGAAGGCGACTCAGAATAAAAACCAGTCAGTGAGAACGGTAATGAAAATATTAAGTTACCGTTTGCCGGCGAGTGCTTTCACAAATCTAATAAGAACAGATATCGACGCGGTCTCTAGCGACTGAACTAGGTGTATTTGATGTCAAATGAAGAGGATATATTACGCAGGGTTATTTTTGAAATTAACACTAAAATCCTTTCAATTGTGCTTCCGTCCGATGAAACATTGTTTGTGTAGACTGTAGCGTAAGGTTAAATCCGATTACATAAACATACACTAGCAAATTTGACGGATTATCCTGACACATTAAAATAATATGTTCATATCAGATTGTGTAAATCCAAACCATTATTAAATCCACATACATACATATGTATACACAAAAAATGAACCATAATTGGTCAGGATATGCGTAGCGATAATGGTCCGACGGCTCGCGTCGATCTTAAACGATCGACGGAGTTAAGAAACTGCAGGTGCAATACCTGGATGAAGCTAAAGATTACTTGTACTGGCTTTGCAATATACATACATAGACAGCGTACCAATTTACTAAACATGATATTTCCACTTCAATAAAAACGACATTCAAATACATTTCATTGTATAACAATAGTTCACCAAAACGTGAATTAAATGCAAATTATTTTAACCAAATATTAAACCATTCGATGATTTGTGGTTGGGAGAAATTTTAAAATGCAAAATCGTTGGTTTATATGAACTGATACTACTGTATGCTGCGATTAACATTTTCCTATTTATGTTACGTCAATTTGTCAATGAAGTTTTATGCGATTACGTGGTATAATGTTAACATTTGGAATTTTAAATATTCACATAAATATATTTAGGACTCAATACCTTTAGCAATAACGTGTAAAATTGTGATTGAAAACTGTGTAACTTATGGTAAGTCATTAATGATGTAGTGGCGAAGAATAATGAATTGTGCAAGTACTAAACATTGACCAATTGTCTTCAACAAATTACCTTAATCAATTCGTGCCATTATTGATGTCCAAGCATTTAAAATAAAATTAAGAAATCTTTTGATCGATAAATGCAATAAATGAATACTTAATGGATGACATTAAATAATTTATATATATTTATGTTAAGTCTTAATGAATTTTATTTGATGACTAATAATTACGATAACTTAAATAATGTAATGTAGCACTAAGTAACGACTTTATAACTTGACATGTACATTTATATTTTACTAGTCGACCCAGCAGACGTTGTTCTGCAACAATATAACATAACAGACCCGGCCACGCGTTTCTGTGACTAAGGTTTACAGAGGTACTAAATCTAGCAGACTTACTCCGCCATCTGTTAAAATCTTATGGAACTAAAACAATTTGCAATATCTCAAATTTGTCAATTAATTATCTTACACCGCTATTTGTCAGAATCTCGTATTTAACAAATAATTTGCAATAAAAAAATTTCCGACTATAAATTGAGACATAAGCTATCATATCTTTTAAGTTTGATCAAACTGGACACGGTGTACTAAATTTTATTAAAATCCGTTAAGTAGGTTAGGAGTCCATAGCGGACAAACACTGTGACACGTACTTTATACATATATATTAAGATTTTATTATTGAAAATTGTA